>VYZU01070940.1:4593-30517 GCA_013401355.1 Ceyx cyanopectus
TAAAACCTGTGAGTTTAGTGAAGAATTAATACATGAAATATACAGCTGGAGAAGAATATTCAGCTCTTAAGAGCTTAGAGCTGTAGTAATAATTGTACTTTGCCAGAGATGAGCTTGATGCTGGCCTCTTGCTGTCAGGGAGATTATAACTGCTGGAATCAGGGCAGCAGTACCAACCCTCTAAGAAGGCAAAAAAAAAAACAACCCAAATATTACAAAAGCAGAAGCTGGGGTAATGATAAAAAGTGATGATGGATAAACTGAGTCAGAGGTAAAATGAGAAGAGATTGTCAGATTGTTTTCAGTTGATTAAGACTAGGTGCTGCACTTTCCCTGTCCTCTGACACTGCACATTTGTTTAAGTTTCTGCTCTCCAGAGCCTATGCAGCTTAATGAGAAATACTGCCTAGAGTTGGATATTGGATGTTCCTACTGACAAGATAACATCACAATCAATACCAAGGAGCTTGCTTGAAGGGTTCACCTCCAAAGATCAGGTGAACTTTGGGAGCTTTTCCACATTTACAGTGAGCCAAGATCTGAAATTCAGATGAGAGATTTAGAGTTATGAATATTCAGGCTGTTTTTCATAAAGAAGAATGGAAATTTTTTAATTTTTTTTTTTTAATGTTTTCCACTCACCTTTGGCACACACGCAAAAAAATAAATTAAAAACCCTTCTACTCATAAGTTTGTAACAAACCACTGTAATAGGCAGTGGCAGCTTTACTGTTTTACTCTTAATTTATTTGAATTCCCATAATGGAAGCACCGTCTCTGGGTTCTTCTTGTCGGATGTGGTGAGGTGGTCAATAGAAATATTACTGCATTTTCTGAAGACAATAAAGGAAAGCTGAGTGGTGGGAATACATGCATAATAATAACTGCAATTACTGTCTTTTATGTGGTAAATCAAGTGAAGCAGCTTAGGGTGCACCAGAGGGTTTGCAGGCCAATATTCCAGTCTAATGGTTTGTCCTTAGTTAAGTTTGATCTGGATGCTGTAGATTCTGAATCCACCTAGAATATGAACAGACACCTAGAGAATGTTCCAAATCAATGTTAAAATGAATGGTTTAAATATTTTCCTATGTCCTGGGTACAGAAAAACTGTCCAGATGCCACTTTGGTGGCATTTGAGAAATGTCCCTTTCAACCCAGACCTATGATTCTGTGGTCACTGTTAACCAAGAGCAGCCCAGGACACACTGAATCACAGAATCACCCTTGATTCCATTTTTAAACGAAAAAGATTGCAACAAGCCCTGCTTAAAAGGTCACAGATATTACAGCAGCAGAACCAGAGATAACACTGATGAGGTTGGTCATCTCACAAACAGGGGCATGGACAAAGCACAGACATTTAATGCCTTTTGGCCTCTGTCTGTGCTGGAAAACTGGGGGGCTGAGCAACTCCCAGCCAACTCTGAACTGGTTTGAACAGGGGCCTGATGGGATTTGTCCCAGGGTACTGACATTGCTGGCTGATGTCATTGTGAGGCCTCTCTCCATTATTCTTCAATCTTCCTGGGAGTCTGGAAAGGTCCTAATTGAC
This sequence comes from Ceyx cyanopectus, assembly GCA_013401355.1. Classification (NCBI taxonomy): domain Eukaryota; kingdom Metazoa; phylum Chordata; class Aves; order Coraciiformes; family Alcedinidae; genus Ceyx; species Ceyx cyanopectus. The sequence continues at coordinate 6,149 of VYZU01070940.1, forward strand.
TGAAGCTGGCAAATGTCCCAGTTTTCAAGGAGGGTAAGAGGGAAGATGCTGGTAATTACAGGCCTGCCAATCTCACTTCAGTGCCTGGTAAAATTGTGGGGAAGGTTATCCTGAGAGTTATTTAAAAACACTTGAGAGACAACACAGTCACTGATCAAAGCCAGCGTGGCTTCACAGGGGAAAGTCCTGCTTAACTAACTTGATTTCTTTTCCTGACACAGTCATCCACCTGGTTGACCAAGGGAAGCCACTAGATGCAATGGGTTTGGATTTGAGATCAGCTTTTGGTGCTGTTTCTCACAGCATCCTTGAGGGTAAACTGTCCAGAGCACACCTAGACAATGTGATGGCTCTGACAAGCTGTGCTCAGGGAGCTGGAGGTAAAATCCTGTCTTAGAAATCTGCTGAGTTTGGAAGTTCTGGCCTGAGGAACCTGCCTGCAGCTCTTCCTAGGAAAGGCAAGGGGAGAATATTTGACTTTCTCAGTTAAAATTTGTGATACTCTTCTGAAATCTACCTTGTTCTCTCTCATTCTGGTGTTCTTGCTAGTCTTTTTCCCCATGGTTTGATTATATTGCTAATCCTCTGGTTGATTTATTCATGATAAGAGCCAAGTACAGGAGGAGTGAAAGGAAGGACATCCCAAAATTCCCCAAACTGTGCTTTGCACAAAGGAATCTCATTATTTGAGCACCAAAAGTTTCTTTTAAAAGTTGGTATTGCAGCCTTCTAAGCAGTGTTGAAGGTAAAACATGTAAGATAGATGAAGGCAGAATATATAAGATAAATGAAGCAATACTTCTTAATGGTATCAGTGAAAAAAGGAAGAAATATGTTCACCTGTGCTCCATCTCAATGTAATAAATCACTTAGCTTTCCTAGTAGACTCTTCCACCATTTGGTATGATAACAGAGATTTAAAAGGCAGGATTCTTTTGAGGTACCTGCTTTCATGCTGCCTGGATCCCTGGAATGAAGCTTCTCCCATGGAAACAGCTCCTGCTGACAGGGAGAATGGCCACAATGCTTTACAACAACACCTGCTTTAGCAGCAATATTGACCTTAAACATCAAAGGAGCTTTGCCAGGACACNAGTACCAACCCTCTAAGAAGGCAAAAAAAAAAAAACCCAAATATTACAAAAGCAGAAGCTGGGGAAATGATAAAAAGTGATGATGGATAAACTGAGTCAGAGGTAAAATGAGAAGAGATTGTCAGATTGTTTTCAGTTGATTAAGACTAGGTGCTGCACTTTCCCTGTCCTCTGACACTGCACATTTGTTTAAGTTTCTGCTCTCCAGAGCCTATGCAGCTTAATGAGAAATACTGCCTAGAGTTGGATATTGGATGTTCCTACTGACAAGATAACATCACAATCAATACCAAGGAGCTTGCTTGAAGGGTTCACCTCCAAAGATCAGGTGAACTTTGGGAGCTTTTCCACATTTACAGTGAGCCAAGATCTGAAATTCAGATGAGAGATTTAGAGTTATGAATATTCAGGCTGTTTTTCATAAAGAAGAATGGAAATTTTTTAATTTTTTTTTTTTAATGTTTTCCACTCACCTTTGGCACACACGCAAAAAAATAAATTAAAAACCCTTCTACTCATAAGTTTGTAACAAACCACTGTAATAGGCAGTGGCAGCTTTACTGTTTTACTCTTAATTTATTTGAATTCCCATAATGGAAGCACCGTCTCTGGGTTCTTCTTGTCGGATGTGGTGAGGTGGTCAATAGAAATATTACTGCATTTTCTGAAGACAATAAAGGAAANTGAAATTACCTCAGGTAAGTTATTAGCTTGCTAGGGACAACATCAGGAGTGTGAATTGCTGAAGGAAAACAGAAATGTAAGCAACAGTTCTGAGCATTTCTTTAGTATTCAGATAAATATTGATTGTGTACCTGTGCTCCTGAGAATTCTGACAAAACATATTTCTTCTTTATAACTTTTTTTTTTAAATCTTTAAACAGCTGCTCCAAAGTGTTCCCAAAGATGCTGAACACTCTATTATTAAAGAAGTATTTATATTAAGTGGATGATTCTTTTCTATCCACTGCGTGGTGTGCAAGACAGGCTTTCATTCTTCATTCCTAGCTCAGATATTTTTATTTACATTTCTGCTTGTGGCTTTTCCTGACAATGAGTTTTCCCTATTTTTTTTGTATTGCTTGAAGTAAAAGCCTAGCAGATGTGATGCACACTCCTAGCTGATACAATAAAAGCAATTTACATCATTTTGTCATGTCTTGCTTTATGTTTTCCTCTCTTTCAAAAGAAAACAGATTAAGGAAATACTTTCAGAATAATAATTTTGATTTTACAAGCAGCATCTTAGACAATCTTCTCCAGAGAAAAACTGGACATTACTGCCAGTTTTGCTGATGCTTCACCCACCTGCACTGCTCAGGAGCAGGAGGTTAGGGATGAAGCTGAGTTGGGGCAGAATAGAGGGTTGGGAGTAGATGTTTTTAACGTTGGCTTTGTTTCTCTTCTGAAAATGGAAATAATTGCTGTATGAGCTGCCCTTATACTGGCAGCTTTCTGGATGGCCCAGTGGGACTCTGAAGATAATACATGGACATTCCACCAGAAAGTACAAGATTTTCTATTTGCAGAAACTTGGAAAATTGCTGCATCCTGATGAGGAAAAAGAAACTATTGGCATTGACCAGATTTTCCCTCTTGTGCCCAGTGAATCCAATTGCCTGTGATTTGCTAAGTGATGTAAATGAGTGATATCAGGGTTTCTTTCAGAAAATAGGATGTATTTTTCAAAAACCTTTTCCTTTAAAGGAGAAATTAATTTGAAGTGCAACCAGATGCAGTAGAGAAAATAAAACTGATTGCTAGGTCTTTTAGTGGACATTTCAAGAAAATAAAATGTTGTGAAAACCAAAAAGAAAGCCTGGAAAAATCCATCTGCTATTAATGTTTTAGCTCTTCTTAAGCTATTACTAAAACGACAGCTGAAAGGATCAACCTTTCAGCTTCTAAGGAGTCTAATCTAACAGTCAGTGAAGGCAATTAAAAGATTCAAGGCAATGGCTTCTGATTTTAATAAAATGAAGTCATTGGCTAATGCATTAGTGGTGGTGACAGATTTCAGGGCTGGGTGAATCTTGCAGGAGATTTTGCCCTGGTATTTCACCTCTTGTGAGTCCCAGAGTTTGCAAGGGGCTGAGTTGAGCAGAGAGGTGTTTGCCATCCCCTGCCTTTGTGGCTCCCCTTCTGGAACATGTTTGAATGGAACCCAGTGCACGTGGAGACAATCCAAGCACATGAAACATGGATCTAAACCTTCTGAAACACTCCCCCTGGAACACAGAGCCTTACCCTGGGAGGCAGCACCATTCCAAGCACTGCTTCAGTGCTCTGTGACACTCCTGCTGGGTGCATTTGGTTTGTGCTCTCTTTTCCTCAGCCTGTCTCTGGAGAAAGGACTGCAAGTGGCAAGGGATCTGGGTGCCTGATCCAGACTGGAAAGCAATGCCTGTCACCAAAGGCTCAAGCTCTACATGCTACCAACAGCAGTGCTTTGAAAATGGCAAGCTGGAGCTGCTGACAGGTCCGTGTCATTTAGAAGCAGGGAGGACTTAATTATCATCCAGCTAATCCCATAAGGAGATCTGGTTTGATTTCATTAGCAGAGTGTAATTTTGTACACTTCCCAGTAGCTGCACAGCTTGCCTCAGTTACTCACCTGCTCTACAAAGTAGCCTGCACAGATCCATCCTCTTACAACAAAAGGGAAAGGCACCAGGAAGAGAAGGGAAAATAGGGTGAGGAGGTTTAATCAGCAACGTCCTGTCAGTGCCTTTCACTTGCTGCTCTTCAAGGGAATTTAGGCATTTCAAGTTAACTCTCTCCCCAGTACTCACTGCCCTTTTCAGAGCAGCTGGAGAGGGGAATTGACAGTTATGTCATGTTCCATACTGGATTTTTGGAGGATGTTACAGATGGTGATCTGAACTGCAAAGGGAAGAACATGCTGGGGGATGGAAGGGAAATAACACATGTGCAGTCCTCCAACTGCACCTTTCTGGATATACAGTTATGTGCCTGTGTATATAGGAGCTCTCTGTTACCTTTAATACTCATCACTAGAGCTGAGGAAATAGGGTTTGGCTGCTACAAAAGGGTTTCTGTGTAGAATTAAAACAAAGAATTTGGATTATTCTAATGAATGAATACCTTTCTGCTGGGGAAAGATGAAGAACTGTGTATTTGAAAATGATGTAATAGTTGTTTTAGGTATCTTTTGAGGCAGCCATTTGTCATTTTCCATCCTGAAATGGAGTTAGTACAGAAAAAGAAATGAAATTATTAAAAATTCTGAAAATGCAAACAAACAAAAATTCGCTCGTCCAAATGTGTGTATTTGCAGATTGTTTTTTGTTTGCTGAAAGAACTAAAAATGGTAATTAATTTCAAATTTCAGTGATTTATCTCTAGGTTTTTTGGTTTGTATCTCTCAGGGGAAATAATGTTAACTTGAAGATTTATTAAACTACTGAAAGCTGAGGCAACCATAAGATTCAGCTAGCTGAAGTATTTAGTGTCAAGAGCCTTATAAAAATGAAAGCAGAGGCATTTGAATAACTTCTTAAACCCACTTGAAATAGCATCTCCTTTCCCATGAATTCCCACTTTCTGCTCCTCTGCTTGCCCTTGTGGCATTGTCTGCTGCTTGCCCTCTCAGTAAATTTGAGTGTTAGCCCAAGAAGACATTGGAGCTGATTGGGAAAGATGAAGAAAAGGGAATAGTTTAAAAGCAATAAAATGGTATGAGAAAAAAGAAATTGAAATGAAAAAAAAATAAATGTTTTGCAGCGTAGTGCTACTCGGGGAATAATTCCAAGAGAATTCATCAGCCACAGTACAACAGGGGCTTAGTTTATTGCAGACTTTAGAGAGCCTTTAGGGTCTTGAGTACTCACTAAATGGGGCCCATCCTTCTCCTGAGGAAAACAGCAGGGGTTTTGACACTGACATCAGTGAGGGCAGCACTGGGCCACTATTCTTTTTAGCACTGGGTCATGAAATTCACTGCAGAAATTAAGAGTATGCATGCAAATCACAGCATTCCTGGATGCTGACCTGAAACGTGGCAACTAGAGAGAGCAAATGAATAAACAGATTTTATCATATTTATCCTATGCAAGTGAAAGCTAAATCTCAGAAAAAATGGTATTCTGAGGCCAACCAGACAAAACAAGCAGTTTCTCACTGGTAAAAAATAACTGTAGCTCATGGGGATTGATGGATCATAGAGATGAGTTCACCATATTTTTGTATATTTAATAAAGAACAAAACAGCAAAAATGAAGACAAGTTCTACGAATGTGCTGGGTAATAGTCAATAGTCTCAAACTCCTACTAATTGAAGACTATTGATTGCAAGACATCTCCATGCAGACACAGGCTTGTTTAGCTGTATTACCATGGTTTACCAGGTTGTTGAGTGAGGAATTGAGCTAAAAGAGTAGAAAAAAGGACTGGCATGGCCATGATTATGCAGTACACTCCCTTCTGCTCACAGGACAGCGTGGCAGGTGGAAATGACTTTAATCTCTGTAGCTCTAGCTTACACTCACACTGATTCTGGTCCTAGATGAGCTCATATCACTGGAGTTGTGAGAGCTTCTGAAGGGCAATATCATGGCTGGTTTTGCCTCCTGACTGGATGAGAAGGCTGTGACATAAAAACAACAGCAGCCTTATTAAAAAATTAAACCCTTATTTAAAAAAATAATTAATCCCACAAGTCACAGATGATTCTCCTTGAAATGCCCACTACTTCATACTAAATACATCCAATTTCTGAGCCATTCTATTCCCAGACCTGTAGATGCACAGTGGTTAGAAGGATTTACATTCTTTTTTTCCCCCTCCCTAGTCTTCCCTACTATGGAAGTCAGAAGGTTAAAATCCATCCTGCCTTTTTACCACCTCTGCAAGCTTTTCCATGCCTAACAAGTTGTGTGATGAGTGCTTTTCCTCCACATTTACATTCAGGCAGTCACAGTGACATGTGCAGTCCTCCAACTGCACCTTTCTGGATATACAGTTATGTGCCTGTGTATATAGGAGCTCTCTGTTACCTTTAATACTCATCACTAGAGCTGAGGAAATAGGGTTTGGCTGCTACAAAAGGGTTTCTGTGTAGAATTAAAACAAAGAATTTGGATTATTCTAATGAATGAATACCTTTCTGCTGGGGAAAGATGAAGAACTGTGTATTTGAAAATGATGTAATAGTTGTTTTAGGTATCTTTTGAGGCAGCCATTTGTCATTTTCCATCCTGAAATGGAGTTAGTACAGAAAAAGAAATGAAATTATTAAAAATTCTGAAAAGCCTTCTAGCTTGAAAATGGCTCTTGTGGATGAAGTTCTGCTTTTGAAAAACTAGCATCTTTAAAAGGAGAAGGAAATATTTATCCAAAATTTCTCAGTGAGTTCATGTCCTCAGGTACCTCAGGGAACTACAGTGTGCATATTCTGGTTGGCTTGATTAAGTCCCCCAGGAGTTAGAGGTTATGTTTGAAAGATTAATACCGGTTGATATTCATCGATTATTAAACAAAAGCTGGGAGTCATGTAGATTTGTTATGACTTGCTGAGGTAATGGGAAAGAAACAATCTTTTTCTCATCCTGACAATAATAACCTGTGACAATAACCACAAACATGAAGTTTAGAAAACAGTAAAGCTATGAGAAGCAATACACAGAGGGATTCTGTGCTGCAGACTGCACGTAAAACTTCTGCTGACAGGTAACACTGACTTTTCACTTATGTTTAATTTATTGTGTTAAATATATATCTTAATTCTATGCTTATTTGGACTCTTGTGGGATAAGTGATTTAATTTCTGAAAAGACACAAGCTAAAGGTATTTTTTTAAATATATGCAGTTCTGCTTCTTCCATACTCATGCTCACTATCCTGATAAGTAATCCAGAGAAAGAAAGGGGTGGGCAACTCTTGCAGACACATAAAATTCTACAAACTAGGTCATAAGAGTTACTCTCATAGCAGTGTAACTAATTTTTAATTTTCCCATAATAACTAAAACATCACATCCTAACAGATGGCTGGGAAAACAGCAAACATTCAGCAACAATTCTGCTTTTTACAGCAACGTGCAACTACATTATCCATCCTGGAAAAATAATGGATTATGGTTCCACTTGTTCTGAGATGTGAGTTAACCCCCGAGACAATGACTTTACTGGATGAACGAAGCCACTGCAGCTTTTTCTGTCTTACTTGCTATTTAATGCCTTTGATATATATTTATGTGTAGGTGGATGTCATAAAATAGATGTAGCAGCATGTCAAATTTGTTCTATGTATGTCACAAATCACTGGCCCCAAAGCTCTGTAAATTAAATTTCAGTGTCTGAGATAAATTTAGTTCTAGAATGTTCCTGTTCTATGTAAGCATTAAGCACAGAGGTATATGCACAGCAGGATTAGCCTCAACTGCAGAGACTTTTATGTCTCAGAGTTCTGATTTGCCATAATTCACTTTTGTTTTACTTCAGCAAGTCCATGAACAAAGAGACAGTGAAATACACACAAGCTTTAAAATACTGTGAATATTAATGCAGAATTTGGGCCCCCAGGAGAATGATCCAGGCATCCTTTAGAAACAAACTGTACATTTTGCATACAAATATCCTGCTGCTGATCCTTCTTTGCCATTAAAGACTTTTAACACTGCTTCTCCATTAGTGACCATTTCTTTAAGGACTTTATAATTAGTAGCAATAATTGGTCTGGCAGAATTATCATCATTCAGGTGCAGAGTGACCCTTGATGGTCTTAAAATTATGTCACTACTGTTTAGAAAAGTCTCAAATAAGTAAAGTCTCTTGTGAAATTTTCACAATAGAGATATCAGTGTGGTCTTCATGCTCTTATTCCACAAACAATCACTGAATATAAAATGTACAGTAGAACATANATGGAAGTCAGAAGGTTAAAATCCATCCTGCCTTTTTACCACCTCTGCAAGCTTTTCCATGCCTAACAAGTTGTGTGATGAGTGCTTTTCCTCCACATTTACATTCAGGCAGTCACAGTGGCTCATGAATGAGCAGGTAACTCTGTAAATATGTATCTTCTCTCTCCATGATATCACACACTGGGCACAACAGGGATTCTTGTTGCAAAACAGCAAGGACCAAATGGTGTTGAAAATGCTCTCATCTAATTCTACCACTTTCATCCACTTAGCAATGTAGTGCCAGGGCTCAGACTCAGCAGTTCAGCTTCCTGCAGTTCCTCAGGGAAAAATTCCTATGAACTTACCAGTGGCTGGCTGGTAAATTATTTGAAATCACCAGGGCCCTATTAATCTAAAATGGCTTCAAAAGAAGAATGATGGGAGTTCTAGACCTGGACTTTCCTTTTATCCCCCTATGGAGGCAGCCATCTAATAAAGGTAAATGATTCTTGTGAAACATTTAAAAAAAAAAAAAAGAGAAAAGTTGTCAAATAACCTGATAAAATTTTGTTTATAAAACTGTTCTCAGAGTTTGGACATCATTCTGTTGCAAAAAGGCCTGCTGTGGCAATTATAATTTAAAATATATGAGGGGACTGCCTGTTGGTCTCCCCATGCCAGAGGTATTTTTCATTTATCAAGGACATACTGAGGGCTCAATTTACTGGGTAGAAAAAAAGCCATTTATAGGAGCATACATTCTTGCTGTTACTAAATAGCAGGCCCATTAATATCTCTTGCTGGTTTTCAGCTCTGAGATTGTTTGCCTCATGATGTATCACAAAGCATCTTTAAACTGAAATTACCAACAGAAACCTGAAAGAGATGAAACGAGAAGTGCAGAAAACTTTTAATGCTGTTTAATCTGGACGCTGTTAATGATTTAGCTCCCTAATGAGAAATCTTCCTCTGGTGCAAAAAAAAAAGACGTCTGTTGAAGGGTAGATAGAAAGGATCTAGTTTCAGTAAATTATTTTGTGTGAATATGACATAAAATTCTGAAATAAAGCTTGAGTGCCACTTCAGTTGTGGAAAGTGAGATGAGTACTGCTCTAATCTTTTTGTGTCTTATACAACCTTATGCATCTGTGATATTAAAGGAATATAATATCAAATCAGAAATCACCTCTCAAATTTTAGGAGCATTTTAAACCCCTTTGGAGAGTTCTAAATATCTTTAGGAAAAGAAAGTCATTTGGAATCTACCCCTAACTTCTTAAGAAATCTCTTTACTAAGTCCTTAGTGGTGGCATTGAAAATATAACAGTAATTACCTGATTGGTAGAGTACCATGGGATAAATTCCTGGACGCAAGAGGGGCCCAAGAAAGTTGGTTAATATTCAAGGATCTTCCCCACCAAGCTCAGGAACAATCAATCACAGAATGTTAGGGGTTGGAAGGGACCTCTAAAGATCATCAAACCCAACCCCCCTGCCACAGCAGGACAAATCTAGAGCAGATCACACAGAAAAGCATCCAGACAGGTCTGCAAAGTCTCCAGAGAAGACTCCACAACCTCTCTGGGGAGTCTATTCCAATGCTCTACAGTTCTCACAGTACAGAAGTTCTCCCTCATGCTGAGGTGGAACTTTGTGTGCTCCAGCTTGAATCCACTGCCCCTCATCCTGTCACAAGTGAAAAGAGGTCCTAGGAGCTCTTTATATTTTATTCTTTAAATCCAATTAGTGTTTACTGTAAGACATAGAAGTACTTGTTGAACCCAACATTGGGTTCAACCCTTCTTGGCTCAGTCTGGTTTGTTTTTCCTGCTCTACTGTCCAATTCCTTGGATTTCTCATGCTTTGCCCATCAATTTGTGGCTATGCGTTCTCAGCAATGCAGCCTCTGGGGCTTCCCACATGATACTCTTATTTGGATTTTCACAGAGAGTGGGATTTGCATTGAGAATGAGGACCTGTTTATGCAGGGCTGAATACAGCCACGTGCTGCAGCGTGTTGTTACCCAGAGAAATTACAAAATGCATTTGTGTCATCTCTGTTTGCTACCCCACAGCATATGCAACTATAATCAGGCTATTTGAAATATGTTAAAGTGTTGGTGTGGACTGAATTCGTTATTAGGATGTAAGCATTTGCTCTGGCAAAAGGCCAGATAAGGAGACTAATAACAGAGTTTGGCATACAGTACAAAGTAACAATAATTTGCATATCAGTAATTGGAAATATATACTCATGCATGCCATTTACCTTACCAATTATGTCACTGATGAATATGCAAAAGGAAGTGCTTAAAGCTCTCTTCTCCAAGACTTTTTAGAAATATAACATTTGTTCTATTGACAAAAACACTCTAATTTTCTGCATAGAAACAGACTGCTTTTTTTTTCTTGGCTTGAAAAAAAAATACATTCTTCAGATTCCATCCTATCACTCAGTACTTCCAAATTCAGATTTCTGTCTGGAAGCTTCATTTGCTTGGATTTCCATTGGTTCAATGCTCTAGAACCAAGTAATTTGCAAAGCAAAATATTAAAATGACAAGTAATTTCTTTTCTAAATTCTGACACAAGTCTAGCCTACATATAAATATGCAGCAATGTATTTTAACAAAATTCCGTGTCCTCCTTTAAGGAACCAGTATCTTGTGATTTAGAGCATAAGAGTTTATAGTCTGATATGAGTACCAGGCCCAGATATGTCTGATAAATGTATCCCCAGGAGCAGCGGCTGGGCAACCCCTGCAGCTCCCACCTGGAGTGAGGCCTCCTCTGCTCCCAGTTCTGGCCGGGTGGACGCATCGAACACAGCGGGGTTTTCTCGGAAGGAGCGGCAGGTTAGCCCTGAGGCGAGTACTCACACCCTGAGCCGAGCCCTTCCCCTCAGCCGTGGGGGGTTCAGCGGCCTCCCCTCAGCTGCGGGGCCGCCCCGACCTCCGCGGAGCTTTCGCGCCTCGGCCTCGCGCCGCCTCAGCCGCCCCCTCAGGCTGCCCGCCCTCGGCACCAGCGCCGCTCTGCAGGCTACCGAAGCCACGAAAGAGCCACAAAACGAGCCACAAAGAGCAAAAAACTGAGGCAAAAAGAGCAAAAACTGAGACAAAAAGAGCCCTTTGCCGACGCTCTTCGCCGCGATTCCCCCTCCCCAGTGCGCACTCACCCCTCTGGAGCCGCTCCCTGGGCGAACTGCTGTGCCCCGTGTGCCCGGGGGCCACCACTCGCCGCTCCGCGCTCCCGAGGAGCTGCTTTTCTGACGGGGGTGTCTCGCCAACTGCTTTGTGGCCTCGTTGGGCTCTGCCGCCGGTGGAGCTGCTCCGCCCGGGCCGCCTCAGCTGCCCCCTCAGGCTGCCGGCCCCGGCCCAGCCGCTCTCCCTGCCCGGGCAGCCCCAGCAGCCCCTGCCCGGCCCCTCTCGCCGCCATTTCCCGCCCCAGTCTGGACGAGTGATGTTGACGTGTTCGACTATCTAAACCAAACTTATGAAAGGAGGCAACAACAGAAGTAAATATTCTCTTAAAAACTTAGATTTTACCTTCGATCACCCTTCCCTGGCCTAAACCAAAGTCTAGTGTCTGAGAATCTCTCTAAAAAACTGACATGAACGTCTGGATGCTTTTCCACCATAAAGACAAGTATTTTGTGATCATCCAGCTCAACACCAGAACATTAATGTATCAGGTAAATAATAGATGTAGTTATTCCATTTCAGTTAAAGTACATACAGTCACTTCTGTCTGTGGCTGTTGTTTCACTCCTGAGATCCCAATGGGAATAGTTCCTTTTGAGGATGCTCCTACTCACAGAAAATATGAGTAAGAGGTGGTATTTTGCAAGCAGTAGGAGAAAAATAATAGGGAAGTTAATGATGTCTGTTCATATCTCACATTCACACATACAGAAAACAAAGAACCTTCCCACTCAGCACAGGTTTCTAGTCTTTATCTGAATTAAAGCACTTGGGTTAAAGTTATTACAATACTTATGCAAACCTAGAATAAAAAGAGTGGGCTGAATTCATGCTAAAGCAGGTTTATGCAGGTCCCTGGTGATATGTGCAGCTCAGTGTTCTGTTGAGCTCCACAACTGAAGATCCTGCAGTTTACAGGAGTAACCTTATGTGGTTATGTCAGAAAAATACATTTAAGCCTTGTAATGATGACTATGGAGACTCACTAAGAGACTTTTTACTGAGGAAGACTATTAATGAAGAAAGAGTGCTCAGAACAAGGTACAGGCTCCATTCCACTCCTTAGAGAATCCTCTTTTTCTCTGTGGAATCCAGAAAAAACTGAAGGAGATGGGATTTGAAATGCTCAGCAAATATTGCTTTTGTTTTACAATAACCCATTGTGCTGTGGGTTCTATTATTTCTTATCAAGATGCAATTAGCCCCCTGCATAAAGCATAATGAAGGGGTTTGATAAAAATGGATTAATTCCAACAGTTAACCTGTTCTTCTCAGTCCTTACTGCTCCTTCCATGCCCAGCAGCTGTTCCAGTTGATGAAAATGGAAGGGTGAGGGAAAATGAAGCTCAAAGCTTGGTCTGCACCTCAGTTTACATGTGGTGGTCACTGATTCACTACGTGTAGCTGCTGCTGCTTCTCAGAAACAAGCATCACTCCAGAAGCAACAGGGTTTGAGAAGTTAGTGGCAAGCTGCTGTGCTAACCTCAGGCCAGCTATCCAGGGATTCCTACATTAAGGCTGAAAAATTCTGTGGGTCCCTGAATGCAGGGATTACTGAGAGATGCAAGGAATGAATAATTCCTGAACAAAACCTCTGTGTTGGGTAAGGGGTAACAGTGCACACAGTGCAACACCCTCATTCCAATTAGGTTCTTACAATACCTGAGAATACAGTGGCCTAGGACTGAAGACAGATCTCTTTGGGGGTGTGGCAACAAACAGCTTTGTTCAGAATATTCAATATTCCTCTCACAGTTTGCATGGTTTATTCCTTTGCTTATTTCCTCTACCCTGAATGAGAAAAGGTGTTGAACAGCTGCCCACAATTCAGAGGCAGAAACACAAATAAAGGCACAGAATGAAAATTAAATAAGCTCATGCCCTTCTCTGTTGTAGGTTCAAAAGTCAATACTTCTGTTTTCCAGCACATTCAGCCTTCCACATATACCTTTTGTTTTCTGAGCTATAGTTCAGGATAGCCCATGATCTTAGGGCTTGCTATGTAAATTCTCAAGCAATACCTGGCACTTTTTCCTTGTCTGTTGAGAAATTTGTATTCTGATCGATATCTAAGAAATTGAAATCTCTTCCTATCAGTATTAAAACTATTTACAAGATTCCCTGAGCTGCCTCAACATTCTCTGATCTCACTTATTCTACCCTAGAGCTCTATAATAAGCTGGCTGTGAACTCTGCTTTCCTAATTTCTCCCTGCACTCCATCACTAGTTACCATATGTGATGTGAGATCTCTTCAGATCCAGTCTGCTCCTTTGCTGGTGTTCTGTACTCACACTTCCCCATGTTAAAGCTCATCCTTCCATACATCACTGACTGACTTGTCCCTCCTAGTTGTTTCTTGATTTATTCAGATTAGATTATCTCTAAATATATGACTGTTTTCCTAGCTAATGGTATTTGTCAGAGGCAGAAATTCCCTATTTTTAACTCTCATGTCATCAGCAAACCTACGGAGCCAGCAACAAATTTCATAGAGCCTAAATAAAAACAATGTCTTCAAATATGTCAGTCCATTATACAGGCAGATGTATAAATGTGGGAGAAAATCACTTGCAATTAAACTGACTGGGAATATGTTGACAGATTTGGAATTTAGGCATCTTTTAAATCTGTTCTTTTAAATCTGAGCTTGTCCATAATGTGAATTAAGGTATTTTTAATGTGTTAAAATATAAACAGCACTCAGCCTGGCTCTGCACCTACACTCCCTGAACTTTTTGCTTGCTCCTTAGTTTTTTTCCACCTAAGCATCGATCTAGACAAACTTCTTAATTTGTGATCTATAAAAGCACAAGCTGAAATACCAGGGGTGCAAATCACTGCACAGAGCTGTGTAAAACTCACTTGTGTGAAGCAAATCCCTGCAGAGCTATTATGGAAGCTGATGGGGAGATCCCTCCACACTGGATTAAAGGATGACAGTCAAGTTCACTCACTGGCACATATTTGTGATGACACATGTATATTTTTTTGCCTGCTTGCTGCCTTCCTAACACTGCATTTCAGAGGTCAGTGTGTTGGAAAGACAACTCTTCTTGGCAAAAAAATATACATGTGTATATTTTTTTTTTTGGCACTAAATCCACAGGCATGGAGTGGATGAAAACAGAATTGAGAAAGACAGAGAAGCTGCCTGTGACTTTAATACCTAACGATGATTTTAATTACTCTTTCCCTTCCAAGATTTTCATTCTCCTGTGATGACTGCAGATTTTTTTTTTCATCAAAGTGGGAAAACAGAGAAGAAACAACTTTGTTCTTCAGCTGTTAATTGCCTGGTTGCTATGTTCTACTACTCAAAACCTTGTTGTAAGCAAAAAGGAACATAATATACATTCAGCTGTGAATTTATTATTATTCCAGTTAACTATTTAACAGTCCAATAGTCTAAAGAAATAACTAATACTGTAAGAGTACTCTTAAAATCACTGCATGGGGAATGATTTTATTTCAGCCCAGCCCAGCCCTGAGTCCTGCACTCTCAGCTCAGGGCACAGCCTAAAACCTTTCACTACAAATGACTAAAAAAATATTATTTTTACTAGGTTACAATTTTGACCAGAGATATTATAGTAATTAATTTTCTCATTGTTGTTATAGCAAATATGGTCTTAATTAATCTTNAGGCTGAAAAATTCTGTGGGTCCCTGAATGCAGGGATTACTGAGAGATGCAAGGAATGAATAATTCCTGAACAAAACCTCTGTGTTGGGTAAGGGGTAACAGTGCACACAGTGCAACACCCTCATTCCAATTAGGTTCTTACAATACCTGAGAATACAGTGGCCTAGGACTGAAGACAGATCTCTTTGGGGGTGTGGCAACAAACAGCTTTGTTCAGAATATTCAATATTCCTCTCACAGTTTGCATGGTTTATTCCTTTGCTTATTTCCTCTACCCTGAATGAGAAAAGGTGTTGAACAGCTGCCCACAATTCAGAGGCAGAAACACAAATAAAGGCACAGAATGAAAATTAAATAAGCTCATGCCCTTCTCTGTTGTAGGTTCAAAAGTCAATACTTCTGTTTTCCAGCACATTCAGCCTTCCACATATACCTTTTGTTTTCTGAGCTATAGTTCAGGATAGCCCATGATCTTAGGGCTTGCTATGTAAATTCTCAAGCAATACCTGGCACTTTTTCCTTGTCTGTTGAGAAATTTGTATTCTGATCGATATCTAAGAAATTGAAATCTCTTCCTATCAGTATTAAAACTATTTACAAGATTCCCTGAGCTGCCTCAACATTCTCTGATCTCACTTATTCTACCCTAGAGCTCTATAATAAGCTGGCTGTGAACTCTGCTTTCCTAATTTCTCCCTGCACTCCATCACTAGTTACCATATGTGATGTGAGATCTCTTCAGATCCAGTCTGCTCCTTTGCTGGTGTTCTGTACTCACACTTCCCCATGTTAAAGCTCATCCTTTTATACATCACTGACTGACTTGTCCCTCCTAGTTGTTTCTTGATTTATTCAGATTAGATTATCTCTAAATATATGACTGTTTTCCTAGCTAATGGTATTTGTCAGAGGCAGAAATTCCCTATTTTTAACTCTCATGTCATCAGCAAACCTACGGAGCCAGCAACAAATTTCATAGAGCCTAAATAAAAACAATGTCTTCAAATATGTCAGTCCATTATACAGGCAGATGTATAAATGTGGGAGAAAATCACTTGCAATTAAACTGACTGGGAATATGTTGACAGATTTGGAATTTAGGCATCTTTTAAATCTGTTCTTTTAAATCTGAGCTTGTCCATAATGTGAATTAAGGTATTTTTAATGTGTTAAAATATAAACAGCACTCAGCCTGGCTCTGCACCTACACTCCCTGAACTTTTTGCTTGCTCCTTAGTTTTTTTCCACCTAAGCATCGATCTAGACAAACTTCTTAATTTGTGNTGTAAGGAAAGAGAAGGGTAGATAAAGGATCATTTTTTGTCTCCAGTGTGTATACAATGAAAAACATCCAGATGCACCATTAATAAAATGGTAAATTGTTTATTTTAATGAAATCTGTGCAATTAAAGATGTTCAGCTCTTTTCTGAATGGGGACNTAAATCCACAGGCATGGAGTGGATGAAAACAGAATTGAGAAAGACAGAGAAGCTGCCTGTGACTTTAATACCTAACGATGATTTTAATTACTCTTTCCCTTCCAAGATTTTCATTCTCCTGTGATGACTGCAGATTTTTTTTTTCATCAAAGTGGGAAAACAGAGAAGAAACAACTTTGTTCTTCAGCTGTTAATTGCCTGGTTGCTATGTTCTACTACTCAAAACCTTGTTGTAAGCAAAAAGGAACATAATATACATTCAGCTGTGAATTTATTATTATTCCAGTTAACTATTTAACAGTCCAATAGTCTAAAGAAATAACTAATACTGTAAGAGTACTCTTAAAATCACTGCATGGGGAATGATTTTATTTCAGCCCAGCCCAGCCCTGAGTCCTGCACTCTCAGCTCAGGGCACAGCCTAAAACCTTTCACTACAAATGACTAAAAAAATATTATTTTTACTAGGTTACAATTTTGACCAGAGATATTATAGTAATTAATTTTCTCATTGTTGTTATAGCAAATATGGTCTTAATTAATCTTGTGTCCACATTTGCTAAGGATCACTGGAATATATAAATTTTTTTTCTAAAAGTAATAATCCATTGTGTACTCATACATATATATATGGTAAAAGCTTTTTTTGTAACCATTTTCTTACACATTACTGAATAACATGAATCTCAAACTGTCTTTGCTGCACAGACTTATCTCTGCTTTTATCTGAATGCATAGCATTTATTTTTAATGCTAATGCATCCTCTGGAAATACCACTAATGTGTAGTGACATCTTTCTGGTGGTTTGAAGATGGCCATGCCTGCCTGAACTCAGAAGTTTGTCTGTTACTAATGATTGCTGTGACGTGCTGGAATCATGAAAAATGCAATGTACAAAATGCTGTATAAACCCCCATCATGCTGCATGCAGAAATGAAGCTGTGCAGAAGTGGACTTGGCTCGCCGAGACCAGAAATGGATGGTTACTGGAAGGTGAGGTCCAGCTGAAAGAACTCCCATACCAAGAGTTGGGTTTAGATTTGTTTTGTCCAAAGTGCTGTAAACATCACTGCAATAAAGCAGTCTGAAAGTGTGGATTCTTTTTTAATCTTGATCTTTCACAGTTGACCAAAAAACACCAAGTGCTGCTAAGCTAACATTTCACAAAGCTNTTAGCAAATAAATAAAAGACATGACATTGAAATTGCTGATTTAGTGATGTGGATTGTTTTGTTTTCTTTGCATGTTCTGCTAAGGATGAGGAGATAAAACCCTGCAAAAATCACACTTCATTTTGTCAGCTCTTCTTTTGCTTTGAACTACATTGGGAAGTGGTTGTTTCTCATTGCTCTGTGATTTTAGGATGTATTTTANTTGACATCAAGTTCATGGCAGGTTCTATTGATTTGGAAGGGGAAGTATATTGAATTTCATGGCAACCTGGGGTACTTCCCTAGAACATGTAAACACTTTTAGGAGGTTCTGATTTCTAGAATGTGCCATATCACTTAAATAAACTTAAATATGATTTCCATTACAGGGGCTAGAAGAGAATTGTGCAGTGCTTTCCAGCTCTTTCCTTTGCTTTAAGATCCAGCTGATCTTAGCTGACTTCCCTGGAAATATCTCCTCCCAGCTACTTATCTGATCACATCTGAGGAGAGGAACCTGAAGGAGGCAATTCATCCTCCTGTGGCTTAGCTCTATTGAATAGATAAAATAACTATCCAGGAACTAATAAGAAAGGGTCAAAATTAGCTGAGGTGAGACTTTCTCCTAAGAATCTAATTTCTGATCTCAGGAATTTATTTTAGTGTTCCAGTGTACAAAGGCACTTGTACAAAAGTTCAAGGGTACAAAGGCACTTGGGATTTTACCTGCAGCTCTACAATAAGATGAAATTGCTGCCTTGGATTTGAACATGCCTTTCTTAAAAATTCACATTAAAAAACATTTGGCCTTTGGAGATAATTAAAAAAAATACTAGTTTGTTGTGAAAATGACTTGTCTGTTGCTTGAGTTATGTGTATTTTATTAGGGTGTTCCTGAAGAGCTGATTGTTTGAGGAAGAACATGTAAGGAAAGAGAAGGGTAGATAAAGGATCATTTTTTGTCTCCAGTGTGTATACAATGAAAAACATCCAGATGCACCATTAATAAAATGGTAAATTGTTTATTTTAATGAAATCTGTGCAATTAAAGATGTTCAGCTCTTTTCTGAATGGGGACTTGCATACCTGACAGGTGACACTGTTGAAATTCATCTTATTTGTTAATGAATTTCCAGGTTAACCATTTCAGTGTCTTTATCTTTCCATCAGGCAAAAGAAAAGATTGTGCCACCACTTTTTAGAGTGACTGCTCATAATATTTCCTACTTCTCTGGCTTCTGCTGTATGTTTAGTGTGTAGAAAGACTTTTGAAATTAATAAATATTATTATCCACAGTGTAGCCAAAGGGACAAATGCCAAATTTCTGCAATTTTGCTTTATTATTACTGCATTTGGGGAGGTTCCTAGAAGGAAAATCCTTTGAGAATTCCTAAGTACAAATAAATTCCTTTTAATTCAAGATGTTTCTATATCTTGAATAGCTGGAAACTGGGAAAGCAGGCAATGGAAATAAAATACATGCATTTACACATGAATGTTCTCTGCCTCTTGAAGTGCCTGCTTGTGGATGAGCTGCTAGGAGGCAGCTGAATGGGTACTTGAACGAGCAATGCCAAGTTAGATGTGTCTGAATTCTGCTAGGAGTGGAGCACTGAAGTTTCTGGTGTGCAATGTTTCTACAGAGCCATTTAATAGATGTAGTTCCTCACCTTGCAGTGCAGCACTTGCAGACACTAGCCCTCAATTGCAGTTGGAATCAGAGCATCATCAAGTGCCTCGTTGCAGGTCAGTGTCTGTTCCTCAGGAAATCACTTCCCAAATGCCACTGAGAACAGCTCCGTTCAATTAGAGCTACAATTGGCTTTTTAGAAAAGATCAGCATTAAAAGGGGGGCTCTCAAAGGAGTCCTCAGGCTCTTCTGCTGCCCACTGTGTTATTTCTTGCATGATCTTTATGACAGCTCCTGCAGCAAATACCTCACATGAGGAACCTTTAGGAAAGGTTCTGGCACTGATACCTTTGGAGACAAGAGTGCTCAGGGCCTCTGAGAGAAATCTGACTGCTTGGAAAGAACTCTTTGGCACAGGAACAGAGCTCTTTCCTGGGCTAACAGCACTCTGGGGGGCTCCTTCACCCCTTAATGCTTGATAGTTAAAACCTCACTGGAGAAATGATGCAAATTCCATTCAGTGCTTTTCACTTTTCAAAAAGTATCTATAAAAACCTCTCTGGAACTTTTGGTTTTAGGAGGAAATATTTGAAATAGGCTTTGTCATCAAGTCAACTCAATTAAGACTGGCTATGTCTATTGCTGCTTACAAGGCTGCAGGAATTTCAGGCTGATTTAGCACTGTGGAATACTCTGAGACCACAATACATTTTGAGTTTGTCCTTGTGATGAAACAAACAAAAAAATTCCAGAGTTAGCAAATAAATAAAAGACATGACATTGAAATTGCTGATTTAGTGATGTGGATTGTTTTGTTTTCTTTGCATGTTCTGCTAAGGATGAGGAGATAAAACCCTGCAAAAATCACACTTCATTTTGTCAGCTCTTCTTTTGCTTTGAACTACATTGGGAAGTGGTTGTTTCTCATTGCTCTGTGATTTTAGGATGTATTTTATAAGGCACATTTCTTGAAAGTATCTTTGAAATGACTTTTCTCTCATAGAATCACAATTTCTTGACTTCCAGAAACCTTGTACAGGTTGGTTTGGAGAAGCAGTGGGTCAGAGGTGGAATTCTGAGCTGCAACAGGTCAGGGGAATAAAAGAAATACCTGAAAGAAAGGGACACTATTCCCTGTGTTCCTGCTGTTTGCTGCTTTCTCTGTATTAAAGACCCTTTGGCCCTCTGGGAGGATTCTTGGGACTGCAGTTTTCTTCACATGCTTTTAGGTAAACATCTCTGAATATGAAATTTCCAAGGAAATGTGTGAAAATGGTATGCAAGGAAAGCTTTCTGCATTGATTGAAAATACCTGATTCTAAAGACCTTTTTCTCCTTTACACTTGAATATTAAGCTNCTGTGGCTTAGCTCTATTGAATAGATAAAATAACTATCCAGGAACTAATAAGAAAGGGTCAAAATTAGCTGAGGTGAGACTTTCTCCTAAGAATCTAATTTCTGATCTCAGGAATTTATTTTAGTGTTCCAGTGTACAAAGGCACTTGTACAAAAGTTCAAGGGTACAAAGGCACTTGGGATTTTACCTGCAGCTCTACAATAAGATGAAATTGCTGCCTTGGATTTGAACATGCCTTTCTTAAAAATTCACATTAAAAAACATTTGGCCTTTGGAGATAATTAAAAAAAATACTAGTTTGTTGTGAAAATGACTTGTCTGTTGCTTGAGTTATGTGTATTTTATTAGGGTGTTCCTGAAGAGCTGATTGTTTGAGGAAGAACATGTAAGGAAAGAGAAGGGTAGATAAAGGATCATTTTTTGTCTCCAGTGTGTATACAATGAAAAACATCCAGATGCACCATTAATAAAATGGTAAATTGTTTATTTTAATGAAATCTGTGCAATTAAAGATGTTCAGCTCTTTTCTGAATGGGGACTTGCATACCTGACAGGTGACACTGTTGAAATTCATCTTATTTGTTAATGAATTTCCAGGTTGACCATTTCAGTGTCTTTATCTTTCCATCAGGCAAAAGAAAAGATTGTGCCACCACTTTTTAGAGTGACTGCTCATAATATTTCCTACTTCTCTGGCTTCTGCTGTATGTTTAGTGTGTAGAAAGACTTTTGAAATTAATAAATATTATTATCCACAGTGTAGCCAAAGGGACAAATGCCAAATTTCTGCAATTTTGCTTTATTATTACTGCATTTGGGGAGGTTCCTAGAAGGAAAATCCTTTGAGAATTCCTAAGTACAAATAAATTCCTTTTAATTCAAGATGTTTCTATATCTTGAATAGCTGGAAACTGGGAAAGCAGGCAATGGAAATAAAATACATGCATTTACACATGAATGTTCTCTGCCTCTTGAAGTGCCTGCTTGTGGATGAGCTGCTAGGAGGCAGCTGAATGGGTACTTGAACGAGCAATGCCAAGTTAGATGTGTCTGAATTCTGCTAGGAGTGGAGCACTGAAGTTTCTGGTGTGCAATGTTTCTACAGAGCCATTTAATAGATGTAGTTCCTCACCTTGCAGTGCAGCACTTGCAGACACTAGCCCTCAATTGCAGTTGGAATCAGAGCATCATCAAGTGCCTCGTTGCAGGTCAGTGTCTGTTCCTCAGGAAATCACTTCCCAAATGCCACTGAGAACAGCTCCGTTCAATTAGAGCTACAATTGGCTTTTTAGAAAAGATCAGCATTAAAAGGGGGGCTCTCAAAGGAGTCCTCAGGCTCTTCTGCTGCCCACTGTGTTATTTCTTGCATGATCTTTATGACAGCTCCTGCAGCAAATACCTCACATGAGGAACCTTTAGGAAAGGTTCTGGCACTGATACCTTTGGAGACAAGAGTGCTCAGGGCCTCTGAGAGAAATCTGACTGCTTGGAAAGAACTCTTTGGCACAGGAACAGAGCTCTTTCCTGGGCTAACAGCACTCTGGGGGGCTCCTTCACCCCTTAATGCTTGATAGTTAAAACCTCACTGGAGAAATGATGCAAATTCCATTCAGTGCTTTTCACTTTTCAAAAAGTATCTATAAAAACCTCTCTGGAACTTTTGGTTTTAGGAGGAAATATTTGAAATAGGCTTTGTCATCAAGTCAACTCAATTAAGACTGGCTATGTCTATTGCTGCTTACAAGGCTGCAGGAATTTCAGGCTGATTTAGCACTGTGGAATACTCTGAGACCACAATACATTTTGAGTTTGTCCTTGTGATGAAACAAACAAAAAAATTCCAGAGTTAGCAAATAAATAAAAGACATGACATTGAAATTGCTGATTTAGTGATGTGGATTGTTTTGTTTTCTTTGCATGTTCTGCTAAGGATGAGGAGATAAAACCCTGCAAAAATCACACTTCATTTTGTCAGCTCTTCTTTTGCTTTGAACTACATTGGGAAGTGGTTGTTTCTCATTGCTCTGTGATTTTAGGATGTATTTTATAAGGCACATTTCNCAAAGGCACTTGTACAAAAGTTCAAGGGTACAAAGGCACTTGGGATTTTACCTGCAGCTCTACAATAAGATGAAATTGCTGCCTTGGATTTGAACATGCCTTTCTTAAAAATTCACATTAAAAAACATTTGGCCTTTGGAGATAATTAAAAAAAATACTAGTTTGTTGTGAAAATGACTTGTCTGTTGCTTGAGTTATGTGTATTTTATTAGGGTGTTCCTGAAGAGCTGATTGTTTGAGGAAGAACATGTAAGGAAAGAGAAGGGTAGATAAAGGATCATTTTTTGTCTCCAGTGTGTATACAATGAAAAACATCCAGATGCACCATTAATAAAATGGTAAATTGTTTATTTTAATGAAATCTGTGCAATTAAAGATGTTCAGCTCTTTTCTGAATGGGGACTTGCATACCTGACAGGTGACACTGTTGAAATTCATCTTATTTGTTAATGAATTTCCAGGTTAACCATTTCAGTGTCTTTATCTTTCCATCAGGCAAAAGAAAAGATTGTGCCACCACTTTTTAGAGTGACTGCTCATAATATTTCCTACTTCTCTGGCTTCTGCTGTATGTTTAGTGTGTAGAAAGACTTTTGAAATTAATAAATATTATTATCCACAGTGTAGCCAAAGGGACAAATGCCAAATTTCTGCAATTTTGCTTTATTATTACTGCATTTGGGGAGGTTCCTAGAAGGAAAATCCTTTGAGAATTCCTAAGTACAAATAAATTCCTTTTAATTCAAGATGTTTCTATATCTTGAATAGCTGGAAACTGGGAAAGCAGGCAATGGAAATAAAATACATGCATTTACACATGAATGTTCTCTGCCTCTTGAAGTGCCTGCTTGTGGATGAGCTGCTAGGAGGCAGCTGAATGGGTACTTGAACGAGCAATGCCAAGTTAGATGTGTCTGAATTCTGCTAGGAGTGGAGCACTGAAGTTTCTGGTGTGCAATGTTTCTACAGAGCCATTTAATAGATGTAGTTCCTCACCTTGCAGTGCAGCACTTGCAGACACTAGCCCTCAATTGCAGTTGGAATCAGAGCATCATCAAGTGCCTCGTTGCAGGTCAGTGTCTGTTCCTCAGGAAATCACTTCCCAAATGCCACTGAGAACAGCTCCGTTCAATTAGAGCTACAATTGGCTTTTTAGAAAAGATCAGCATTAAAAGGGGGGCTCTCAAAGGAGTCCTCAGGCTCTTCTGCTGCCCACTGTGTTATTTCTTGCATGATCTTTATGACAGCTCCTGCAGCAAATACCTCACATGAGGAACCTTTAGGAAAGGTTCTGGCACTGATACCTTTGGAGACAAGAGTGCTCAGGGCCTCTGAGAGAAATCTGACTGCTTGGAAAGAACTCTTTGGCACAGGAACAGAGCTCTTTCCTGGGCTAACAGCACTCTGGGGGGCTCCTTCACCCCTTAATGCTTGATAGTTAAAACCTCACTGGAGAAATGATGCAAATTCCATTCAGTGCTTTTCACTTTTCAAAAAGTATCTATAAAAACCTCTCTGGAACTTTTGGTTTTAGGAGGAAATATTTGAAATAGGCTTTGTCATCAAGTCAACTCAATTAAGACTGGCTATGTCTATTGCTGCTTACAAGGCTGCAGGAATTTCAGGCTGATTTAGCACTGTGGAATACTCTGAGACCACAATACATTTTGAGTTTGTCCTTGTGATGAAACAAACAAAAAAATTCCAGAGTTAGCAAATAAATAAAAGACATGACATTGAAATTGCTGATTTAGTGATGTGGATTGTTTTGTTTTCTTTGCATGTTCTGCTAAGGATGAGGAGATAAAACCCTGCAAAAATCACACTTCATTTTGTCAGCTCTTCTTTTGCTTTGAACTACATTGGGAAGTGGTTGTTTCTCATTGCTCTGTGATTTTAGGATGTATTTTATAAGGCACATTTC
>VYZU01070942.1:0-12508 GCA_013401355.1 Ceyx cyanopectus
AATGTCTTCCTAATTTCTAATTTACCGTCTTCCAATGTAAAATGAATACTTCTTGTGCAATCACTACAATCCCTTGTAAAATGTCCCGCCACAGATTTCTTGTAGCCCCCCTTCAGATACTGGAGGGCTGCAATAAAGTCTCCCTGGAACCAGACTGAACAGCCACAACTCTATCAGCCTGTCTCTATGGGAGAGGTGCTCCAGCCCTCTGATGATCATTGTGTCTCTCCTCTGGAACCAATCCAACAAGTCCATTTATTTATCCAGTATTGGGGTCTGCAGAGCTGGACACAGTACTTCAGGTGCAGTCTCACAAGAGGAGTAGAATCACCTCCCTTTACCTGGTGGCCACACTTCTTTTGATGCAGCCCAGGATACAGTTGTCTTTCTGGGTTGAACACTTAGATTTTTAGCTCATGTTGAGGTTTTCCTTAACCAGCATGCTCAAGTCTTTCTCCTCAGGAATATTCTCAATTCATACTCTGCCCATACTGTATTTGTACTTGGGATTGACCCAACTCAGGTGCAGGACTTTGCACTTGGCCTTGTTGAACTGCAGGAGGTTGTGCATTGTCTCACCTCTCAAGCCTGTCAAGGTCCCTTTCCTCCAGCGTGTCGACCACACCATATAGCTTGGTGTCAACCACAAATTTGCTGAGGGTGCCCTTGATACCACTGATAAAAATGTTAAACAACACCAGTGCCGGTACAAACACCACTCATTATTGGCTGACACTTGGACATTGAGCTGTCGACTACAACTCAGTGTAATTATCCAGCCAATTCCTTATCCACCACATGGTCCATCAATCAAATCCATCTTCCCAATTTAGAGACCAGCATGTTGGGTGGGACAGTGTTGAACACTTCGCGCAAGTCCAGGTAGATAATGTCAGTTGCTCCTCCCTTTTCTACTGACACCGCAACTCCATTGTAAAAGACTACCAAATTTGACAGGCACAATTTTCCCTTTGTGAAGCAATGTTGGTTGCCACCACATCACCTGTTCATTTTCCATGTACCCTAACAAAGCCTTAAGGAGGATCTATTTTATGATCTTTCTGGGCACTGAGTTGAGACTGATTAGCCTGGAATTTCCCATGAAATCTCTTTTTTTCCCTTTTTGACAATGGGAGTGATGTTTCCCCTTTTCTAGTCAGTGGGAACCTCACATGACTTTCCAAATATGATGGAAAGAGGCTTAGCAACTTGGTCTGCAAGTTCCCTCAGGACCTACAGATAGTTCTTGTCAGGTCTCATGGACCTGACACCTTCAGGTTCTTTAAATGGTCGTGAAACTGATCTTCACTTGCAGTGGGCAGATATTATTTCTCCCAGTCTCTACCTTTGCCTTCTCAAATTTGGATGAAAAATGAAGCAGAGAAGTCATCATTCAGAGAAGTACCTCAGCTTTCTCTATATGATTTATGACCAGGACTTCTGTTTCCTTCTGGAGAGGATCCACATCTTGTTTAGCATTTCTTTTATCACTGATGTGACTGTA
This sequence comes from Ceyx cyanopectus, assembly GCA_013401355.1. Classification (NCBI taxonomy): domain Eukaryota; kingdom Metazoa; phylum Chordata; class Aves; order Coraciiformes; family Alcedinidae; genus Ceyx; species Ceyx cyanopectus. Next base: position 1,505 of record VYZU01070942.1, read on the forward strand.
GAAGTTTTTCTTGTTGCCCTTGATGTCCCTGNGTCCAGGGTAGTGACCTTGTTGCACACCCTCCTTGATGGTCCAAGGATCTCAAATTCCACCATTTTGTGGTCACTGCAGCTGCCTGAGCATCACGTAACCCACCAGCCTCTCCGTTGGTGAAAACAAAGTCCAGCGTAACACCTTTGCTTATTGGTTTCTCTACCATCTGGAGAAGGAAATTGTCATCAATACATTCCAGGAACCTCCTGGATTATTGGTACTCTGCTGTATTATCCTTCCAAAAGATATCAAGGTAGTTGAAATCTCCCATGAGGACCAGGTCTTATGAACACAGACACTCTTACCTGTCTAAAAAGGGCTTAATCTTCTTGGTCTTCCTGGTCATGTGGCCTGTGGCAGATCCTCAGTATGACACCACTTTCCTCCTCCTGCTCTTTAATGTTGTCTTTCCTAAAGATCCTGTACTCATGCATTCCCATGCTCCAGTTGTAGGAGTCATCCCACCACACCTCAGTAATGCCAATGGCAGCATAACCCTTTAGGCATAAGTATGTCTCTAGGTCTTGATTTTTCCCCATGCTCTATGCATTTACATAGTGGCATTTAAATTTGCTACCCATTGAAGCTGACACTGAAATTCTATGTTCACAACTTTCATGTGGATATTTCAAATAGATGCCTAATACACAGCTTCATCCTTTGTGTCCTTGTTTTTTATATCTGACCTAGGACCTGAATTTCACTCTGTCCTGTTGAACCCATAGACAGTAGTGGGCTGAAATGCTGTGACTGTTGGTCCCTTTCCAGAGTTTGTAACCTGGTGTTCACATTAACCGAAAGTTCTGGGGGGACATAAGCTATATATTCAAATTACATAGTAATTTGAATGCTAATTCCTAATCAGCTGGAAACAAAACACACCTTTTAACTAGATCTCTTCTTTACCCAGGCTTTGATCTCTTTATTCACACTTGATCTACTTAGAGGAAGGCGAGACCAAACTTGAGGGAACAACGCAAACACAGCAGCTGACCTTGGTCATCTGTGGCATGGCCTTTCTCAGGTAAGAGAAAATACCTGACTTGAAAGGCAAAAAGAAGAGACAGACTGAGACAAAACATCTACCACTGGTGAGAGAGGCCCACTGAGGCTTCATCATGGAAAATGCTTATGATGCAAATATGGGTTCCATCTACACAGGGGAGCTGGACGTGTAGTCAGGGCCAACAAGGGTCCAAGGCAAGATATTCTGAGGAAAATAGGCCCCTGATATGTCAAAGGGTGTAGGAAACTCATGTGTAAAACAAATAAGACTTCACCACAGCTAATAACTACAGCCTCTGTACATAAAATTGAGCCCAAAAGAGCAGGCACCTATTTCTATTATGGGAGTAGTTAAATGTCATATGATTAATCTCAGGAGGCTCTCCCAAGTGTCTCCTCCACATGAACTGGGCTTGTTTGGGAAGCAATAGGCAACCTAGGTTTAGCCAGCTTTCTAGATTACTTATTTATGTATCACATGAAACATACTGCGGTGGTTTGTGGCAAATATGAGAACCCAGGGTCCTTCACAGAAGACTTCTTATATTGTGTCCTGCAAAGGCATCTTGAATTTATGGGTCAAGCAGAACTTAGTCTACCTACAGAATATTACAGAAGCTCAAAGTTTGTTGCTCCCTGCAACAGGGAGCTCAAAGTGTTCTGCACACTCCACCGAGAAGTTTTCCCTTTTGACTGTAAAGAACCATCCCTGAAATTATTACCTCTGCATGTAAGGTTTGTTTGTTCAGAAAAAAAAGGTCTGAATGTCATGCTTTTAAGTTTTAATCTCCTTATAATTTTAAATAGATAAGGGAAAAAAAATATTCTTCTAAGTAAATACTACAGGCATGATTTTCAAGATTCCAATTCAGCAAGCCATCCTTCATCATAGCATATGCTCAGTGCCATGCACATGCTAAACTGTAAAAACTGAACAGTGCTGTTTCAAGCTTCACGTGAAGCCTGACTGACTTAGGATAGCAATGAGTATGATAATATTCCCCAAGATCCCTCCATGAGATACATATGAAGGATGTAATTCTCTGTTGCCTTTCAGAGAGCTTTAAAAATGATCAGATGCTGCTCATTTTATGTGCTTCATAAGTATATTTAATTTTCTTTCCTGCCATGCATAAAACTCAGCTAAGCCCTATCTGTTTGTTCCATACTGAGGCAGGGTATCCATATATGCATCAACATGTGTACGTTAACAGATTAAGTGTATTAACCTATTTTACTTAAAAATAAGAATTGTGCTATTTATCAGTTTATATTTCACCTCTGACATCGTGTATAATTTTATTTTGTTTTCCCCTGTTTCTTTAACAATTTTTTTTTTCCTTCATTATGGAGCAGTATGGGAAGGGAAGGTTTGGGACAAGAAGGGAAGGTTAGGAAGGGAAGATCCAGGAAGGGAAGACAGCTTAAGACAACACCCATTTTAATGGACCAATGTATCTCTGGTTGACTGTTTCAAATTTTAGAGTCCCTTATATTAGACAGTGCAGCAAGAGCACCTAAAACAGTGCACTTCAGGTGACACACACTTGTTAAATTCTTATGAAAGAAACTGTGCTTTCTTTTTATACTCCTCTCAGTTGACCTCATGCTGTTGTTCCAAATATTTGCCCAAGAGGAACCGTCTAGAAAATGAATATGCTATGAACTCAGTTTCAACATTAAAGTTTTCATCTCCTGGAAATAACCTTCTAACTTTCTCAAATAAGGAAAAGTTTTATAATATGGATTTATTTATTTATTGTCTTAATCAGGCATTGTGGGTGTTATGGAAAATAGGAGCTCTGAATTTTGAGATGAGGAGTTGGAGATTGAGATTCTGTCCTTAAATATAACTCACATTTATCTTCCACCTCCAGTTCAAAAGCCTCTCATATTAACAGTGTTACCCCAAATTTTGAATTTTACTCTTTCAAGAATGCTACAACTGAGCTTTTAATGTAATTTCCAATTTTTTAAGGCTCAGGTAGTGTGTCTTGGGTATTTTTAGCAGTTTTGCCATCAGCTCAAAGTGAAGAGATAGCCCAGTTCAAGAGGACTATCTTTCTGTCTTTAAAAAAGGAGACTACAATAGTACATATATACTTGTATACAAATCTCACTGTGCTCATGTTGATATGGAACCCACTTCCCACTTCAATATATTTAGGAAATTACATTAAAAGNACAAATCTCACTGTGCTCATGTTGATATGGAACCCACTTCCCACTTCAATATATTTAGGAAATTGTCTTCTTTAGGATCTCTGTCTCATCCTGGTCTTCTGAGCCCTTCTCAGTCAGTTTTGCACTTGTCTCAGATGTTTCCTACTAGAGTGCACAATATATTTCTCTGGAAAATAAAAGCCTCTCCTTGTCTTTCAAGCGTCAGTAGGAAGCTTCGTATATTCTGGCTCCTGGGATATATGTTCAGGTATTATAACACTTCAGTCTATATATTCTGAATTGAAAGTGGCAAAAGGAAAAAAAAAAAAACCAACAAAAACCAAAAAGAAAAATAAAACCTTGACGAAAAGAATAGTCACCATTTAAGATATTTGCTTTAGAAATGTTTTCTTAGGTAGTATTTAGGGAGTATTTAGTACTTAGGGAGGCTGACTGTGAGACAGCAATGTGCTCTTTTGACCAAGAGGGCCAATGCCATTCTGGGGTGCATTAAAAGGGTGTGGTTAGTAGGTCAAGAGAGGTTCTCCTGCCCTTCTGCCATATCTGGAGTATTGTGTCCAGTTCTGGGCTCCCCAGTTCAAGAGGGACATAGAATTTCTGGAGAGAGTCCAGCACAGGGCCACCTAGATGATTAAAGGAGTAGAGCATCTATCTTATGAGGAAAGGCTGAGGGAGCTGGGGTTCTTTAGCTTGGAGAAAAGAAGACTGAGGGGCCACCTCATCAATGTTTATAATATATAAAGGGTGAATGCCAGGAGGATGGAGCCAGGATCTTCTCAGTGATGCCCAATGACAGGACAAGGGGCAATGGGTGGAAGCTGAGGCATAGGAAGTTTCATGTAAACATGAGGAGGAATTTTTTCACAGTGAGGGTGACAGAGCCTGGAACAGGCTGCCCAGGAGGGTTGTGGAGTCTCCCTCTCTGGAGACACTCAAGACCTGCCTGGATCTGTTCCAGTGTGATCTGGTCTAGGTGATCCTGCTCAGGCAGGGTGGTTGGTCTAGATGATCTTTCAAAGTCCCTTCCAGCCCCTGACATTCTGTGATTCTATGATTTGGCACTGGAATGCTAGCACCAGCTTTTAACCCAAATAGTTAAGTTCATCCTTACCTTTCATTGGAGGCTTTAGCCCATTCAACTCTTAGTAAATATTACTACAACTCTTGTAGAAAAAAAGCAACTTCCACCACAATACTGAAATTTCCAAGAACACATTAGCCTAGGAAAAGCTAAACAACCTCCTAGCTCAGCCAAAAGCCTTTTAGAGAGAGGACAGAGAGTTCTGTTTTCAGATTAAAGATATGAGCAGATTTCATTTTAATAATTTTTCTAATGAAGGATTAATGAAAAGAAATATCAAAATGAAAATTTGTGCATTCACCTTACAAAAAAACCAGATAAACTTCTTAGATTTATGCTGAGGAAACACCCAGACAGTGGCTTGAGACTTCAACAAGAAATAAAAAATGTTGACTCAAAACTTGAAGGCAGATCTCACTAACGGACACCCCTGCTTCCTGCTTCCAGCAGTTCCCGAGAACAAAGCAGATATTCATTCCCACAAGCAGCCACCTCCTGCACTTCCCATCAGCATGTTCCCAGCTGCCCAGTGCTGCACCTGGGCCCCTACTTGCCCTGTCTGAGCCCCTGCCAATCCTAGCAAGGTATGCACAGCCCCCTTGAGGGTCACAGTGAAATATCCCAAAATGCCCTGAAACAGTACTGCACTCTCAGCACCCCTGGCAGGGTCAGCAGGGGCTCGTGGAGTGGGACTGGGCCCAATGGCTGTTTAGAAAGGGTCAGGGAGGCATTAAGTGTCAGGGCGATGCCCAAGCATTGGTAAGGAGAAGGACTGAGCCTGGAATTGGCTGGGGTATCTCATTTCTGGTGGGGTCTATGGCACTTGAATAACTTCTTCTCTCCTCTGGGGTCATTAGTTTCTCTTACTCTCAGCTGCTGTCTGCTCAGCTTTCCTGGGTCAGACGTTGTTCTCTTTGCTGTGTGCTTGTGAGAATTACCCCCTTAGCTTGCTTGTCCTATCAACCTCCTTTCTTCCCTGATGTGTTCTGGCATTTCCTAAAGCTCTGCCTGTTGTGCTGGGCCATATCCTCTCCCTTCTTGTCTGTGCTTTGCAGCCCAGTCCAACAAAATTTGGACTTCCATGGGACCCTAAGTGAGGACACCACTCTTCATGGCAAGCATCGTAACCCCATAGTATCAGGCTTATAATCATCTGTGTTGCCTGGCACAATGGAACTGACAACTTCTGTTGGGCCATTAATATTACTGAAAAAATAATTAATAGTAATACTAATTATTATTGTTGTTATTAATAATAATATTAATAATGCAATTTGTCCAAAATTTGCAACACTAGATCAAACAGCATTTAATGGGAATTCCTTACCAGGAATCATCTCAATCATCTATTGAAATGAAAAACAAAGAAAACAAACAAAACAGAAGGACTTGATGCTCAAACTGAAGGGCTTGGGAAGAAACAGTTAAAAATGAGCACACTGTAATGCTCAGTATGTTGGGCTGGAGCAGAGCAGATGTGATGTCTCCAGGGAGCCCAGAGCTTCTCAATTTCTGTCTTCTGAGCTAGCAAGCAATGTTGGCGTGGTCCTGTGTGTCTTTCATTTGAGGGTTTCAGCTATTCTGTGTATGCTGAATGTTGAGACGATTAGGACAAATTCCTGTATCCTGCATCACTTAGGCAAAGAGTACATTTTTCTCCTGAGGTGCTATGTATGAAGGTATATATTACTAACAGCATAGTATATTATTCTACATCTTTAAGCTTGAGCTCCATAGAAGTTTCCTTTATAGTTGGACAGCACATTCCAGCATATTTTGTTCTCATTAATAAGATTTTCTTGATCTCTACTCCATTTTGACTAAACAGGCACCTTAAAGGCACTGTTCAGATCTGTTTTTTCAGGAATTATATTGGCCAGGTTTACATCTGAGAACAAGTTCAGACTGAAATTCATGCTTAATGGAAGTAACTGCTGTCACAGATTTAATCGCAAAGTAGTTGTCTCAAAACTTCAGATTTATCCAAATTCCTACTGGAGTATTAAGGATCTGACCAAGGCATCAGAGAGAGACTACTGCTTTGGATTTGGTCTAAAGGTGGAACAGGTATAATCTTGGAATTCCATGATGAACACCTTTAGCATCAAATAACCCTATTTTGACCTGATCATAAATCCCATTTCCACAGTGCAATGAAAACTCAGTGAAAAATCTAGAGTAGCTTTTTTTCTTTTTTTTTTAATGTGGCCATTCTCATAAATGTTTCCATTCTAGCAGAACTTTTTCCCAGAAAAACCAACCTCATAGCAGACACTCAACATTTCATTTTGAATTGTTTGGCAAAGTGATAAGCAAGTGAAAGCAGTAATTTTTAATGGGAAAAAGTGTTGCATAGCTGTCTCTGTATCACTCATTATTTTAATCTGTTTGTCTAGCTGTGCTATTGCCAAGGTAATTATTACTTGAATATTTAGGACACTAGCTAAATGTTAATTACTTCTCCAGCTTTGCTGCAAAGAATTAGCAAAATAAAAAGGGAAGGTTTCCTTTCCTCATGCTTGGTATACACAGATCCTAGGCAAAGCATCTTGTTAACGTAGGGGCAAGGATGGCTTTTGGTAAACTTAACTCCCAAGAATCCCAAATGGTCCATCTGAAACTATTTTTTTTCTTCTAAATATAAATACATTTTCTTTCTTTTTCAGTTTTTACACTGGCTTTTAAAAAAAGTTGGATAATACTGCACTTACTGTTCTTATAGTTACACATGCTAAGACTAGCATAATTGAGACTCCTCCTTGTGAATGTAATCTGGATATCCTGGCTTTGTTCCTTCAGCTCATGGACTGGTGATGCAATGCATTACTCACAAAGTAATTAGTGTATCTGAATTTATACATCATTATTAATGTCTTTGTTTCATGCCAAAGTACATTTAGTGTTTCACAAAACAAGAAGGTGGGCAGTGCCTGGCCTAAGGAAAGGTTTACATGCATAATAGATATGCTGGTTGTAACAAACTTGCTTTAATGATCAATAGAAAAAGTACTTGGAGGTCAAACAAAGCTTCACTGTCTGCCAGACATAATTGGATAAGAAACACAAGAAATGCAATTGTGAGTCTAGATTTTAGTGAGTTAGGACCACTCAGAGCTAGGTATCCAGTAGAGCTGGCTAGACTTACAATCAGACCAGATCAAGAGGTGAATTCAGATAGGACCTGAAGGAGGAGAGAGCTAACAAAATGGTAAGTTGGTGGAAGATCAGTCCTACATGAAAAAAATGAAGCTGTGGATTCACAAGTCTGAAGTGTGACAAGGCATGGGAGATACTAGGCATGGATATATTTAAGTCAGAAGTTAGATGAAGATTTCTCATCCTAGTGGCATGAGGGTCTGGGACAACCTGATAGAAAATGAGGGCAAACCGGCACAGGGTTGTCAGATGGAACCTGGTTAGGTATAAAGGATTTATGGTGTATACCCCATGGAAAAGGAACCAGCAATGCTGCATTCTTCCCAATATTATATTCCTTTGTGGCAACCTTTTGGAATCACTAAACTGTCAAACCATATTCCCTCAAAGGACACAAAACATATTGTACATGAATACATAATTTCTATGAACCCAAATTCCTTGTAAAGGCAGTGTTTCCAACCTGTGTGCAAAGGATACAGTTCAGTGGTTCATCTTCCAATCCTGGAAAGCTTCATAGCTTATTTTAACCTCCAAGGCTTGCTATCAACTCAATCTGCATGAACTGATTGTCTGGTGCCAGTTTGCTGATCTTTAGGGTAATGGGCTGAGGCAATCTTAAAGAAGACCTTGGGTGCCCTTTCATTTTGCTGGTCCTTTTCTGTACACCAATGTACAGTGAGACTCGGGAATTAGATTAATAATTTTCTAGTTCCTTTTTACTTCTTCTGCCTTTGTTGGAAGCAACTAACCTTTCACAGGACATGTGACCTTTGATTTAACCTATTTCTGTCTTGCAAGGAGTAAAAGTTTTATGTCTCATCTTCCTCCATATTATCCACAGATGGTTAGTCACAATCAGATATTTGCCTTGATATTCCATTTGCTGTAATTATATTTTTTCTTTCGGTGTCCTTGGAAATCAAATAAATCAGTTGTAGTTACAGCATATACTTTCTGCTTTCTTGTTGATAAAACGAGACTCACATCAGCAGAACACACTGTGCTGGAAGTGTTCCTGTCCCCTAAGAAAGATTCTCAGTTACCATAAAATGCAGTCAGCACACATGAACAAAGAATGACGAAAGATAAATCTAAAGCTACTTCAGTATTGTGCTTAGATAATATTTATAAATAGATCTTCTATCATATATTAACCTTGCCTTTACAAAGACATCCTTTAAAATCACCGACCAAATAACATGTCCAAAGTTGACATTTTTGTCATTACTGCTTTTACAAGAGAATTTGGATCTAGGTCTCATTCTTAGTCACTGAGTAAATGCTGAGAGTTGGATCCCCCTGTGTTAGCCAGCAAAGGGTATGGCAAGGCATGATTACTGACTCGCCCACTCTGTCTCCTTCTCAGACACTTTTTTCCCTCCATATATATATATGTATGTATGTATGCATATGTATACAGACTTATGTATGTATATATGTATATATATGTATATAGATGGTTTGTTTTCAGGTTTTCAAGTAACGTTTAAAACTGCACAATTTTTTAAACAGGTTTTTGAAAAGAATAAGTGATGTGAAGGATTTTGAGTGACCTATCCTACTGAGATGACAGTCCAGGTGAATGAATCAACATTGTCCCACCGAAGCGAAACTAGAGCAACAGCAGGAGGATTTCTTGAAATAGATGCAGATTTATATTGCCAGACATTTTATATTTAAGAAAACTTTGAGTTTGATTATAGTTATTATACAGACATCGATAATTTTATCATGTCTGTCAATGAAATGACAAATGATACTGATTGAGAAAGTAGTAGAGGTAAAAGGAATAAGTGCTTTTGGTGTCTGTGTCTCAGAGTTCATGGCAGCTGTCTGGTGTTGTTGCTTTTAATGTGAAAAGGTCACAATAGCACACTTAAAAGAGGTACAGTTGGAAAGTAAGTCAAACAAATAAACAGTGGTTCCCACTGGGAAAAACCAAGAGACTCTTTCCTTTGCCTTAAGAAATAACGTTGCCTGTCCCCATAAAGCCCATTATTGGCACATATCCACACATGTGTATAGTAATTATCATTAGCACCTCTCTTACTACATCATGCTTGTAAATGTCCATGGACAGATTTCTCTGATGTCCTGTGCCTCTGGGATGAGGAGGCAGTGTGGGAGAGAAGACACTTTGTGAATGTGACCTTGGTCACAAGACTGTGAAGCATCTTTCAGCTGAATCATTCTTGGTTTGTAAAAGACATTGGGCAATGCTTTGTGACTTGGTGACCTGCAGGGACACTGTTCGAACTGATCTTCTTATGTTCATAGGAGGCAGGAAGGCACAAGTTTTAAAAAGGACAAGTCCATTAAAAAAACAACAAAGCAAAACAAAACAAAAACAACAGACTATCATCCTACTGCAAAATATGCTGAGGGTTTTCAGGGCTTGGATTGCTGAAGGCCCTCAAATTTTGCTGCAGCCATAAATATGTGAACAAGTTAAGCTCTTTGTGGTTTTGGCCAATCCTAACCATGTTTAGTCTTAATCTATCTCAATCACTAGCTACCTTTTAAAAATAACACTTTGTGGTTCCAAAACGTCTTTAGTTAATCCTTGCTTAGTTTGGAAAGGAATTATATTTGGAAGGATGCACATGTCCGTGTGGCTTTGACGGATACTCCCTTTACTGTTTTCATCCATCATAAATTTTCTTAAATTATAATATATAATGCTCCAGCATCAGTCTACCAAACACTGGATTCTAAATAATATGTGGGGGCTTTTTTCAGGGAAATATATATACTGCATTAGACAAAATAAAATAAATTTAAAAAAAATAATTCTTGAAAATATGCCAGATTGATACATGAATGTTCTTGGATTTTCTCCATAATGGAAGTCAGAGGCAACAGTGCTGCTTACCACACAAGAAGCTAAGGAAGGAGAAGTAAAATAATTATATTTCAAAGATCATGCTCATAAATGTCTCTGGAAAAGGTCTGACATTTCACGTGGAGATGTAGCTCTCTCTGAAGAACAAGAACTTGTCTTTAATTACTGAATGTAAGGAAAATAGTTTCTGAGATCAGTTTCCAATCCAAGGGTATTTGAGAGAAAGCCTTTAAATGGTTCATTTCAGGACATCTTTTGCACTCTTTTCTCAAGTGAAATATTAATTTTCACTTCTCATACCGCTCTCAAATTAGAGCAGTCTGAGAGACTGCAAGTCTTGAGAAATCTGGTCTCAAATTCTCTCTTTATAGTTCTTAAGCAAACACTTCTTTCTTTCCACTTCAACTTTTAGATACTCTGATGAACTTTTTAACCAATCATGTTATTCAAGACCCGTGTATTCTAAAGCACAATTATTATAATTTCCCAGAAGGTAACTTCTTACTTGTGCAGAGAACACATATATTCCTTAAGCCTTGCTGGAGATCTTAAAGCAAGTTTGTATTATGTGTAGGCCATGAATAGATGTTATAAGTAGAGGAAAAAACTTGAAGCTAAATGAAACAACCCTAATCTTTTGTGGATATCTTTAATTTTTATTATAGCTAGTAATGTGTATGTCCTCAAATAAGTACTTTTC
>VYZU01070943.1:973-57689 GCA_013401355.1 Ceyx cyanopectus
CCCAGATGCAGCACCTTACACTTGCTCTTATTAAATTGCATTCAATTTCTCCCTGCCCAGCTCTCCAGCCTGTCCAGGTCTCTCTGGATGGCAGCACAGCCTGCTGCTGTGTCAGCCACTCCTCCCAGTTTGGTGGCATCAGCAAACTTGCTGAGGGTGCTCTCTACCCCCTCATCCAGGTCATTGATCTATTAAACCAGACTGATACAGTTGACCAGAACTGAATTACACCACAATATAAAACTTGTGGGAGGGAGAGGAACAACATGATAAGAATACCTAAATGTGGAGGGGTGAAACCAACTTGTATAGTCAGCAAGGAACAAGAGACATAATTATAGAAAGAAGCACACATCACACATTTTGCACAGCCTGAGCTTGCCGTGCAGCATTTATTCTTAAGAGAACTTTGGAGGAGTCTAAGAAGTGATCAGATGATTCAGATAAGCCTACGTAACTTATTTCAAGTTTTTTTTGAGCTGGAATTTTGTATGAATATGTTTCCTTATATTTTGTTTACTAGAGCCTATCTAAATCTACTCAAGTCTCTTTTTACTGCACTTACAGCTACATATTTTAGTGGCAAGCAAAGGAAAATATTAGATAGAAACAAACAGAAAAGTAAGAAATAGCTTTAGATATTCCCCTTCATCATAAGGTCAGCTTGAGTTGATTTTCTCTTTATTTGAAATTATCTGGCTATATCTAGTTGTAAAAGGTGTAACATTGGAATTATGCCGACCTCAGAAAGTTTCTTTTTTTAGTTTATCTTCCTCTCCTCATCCCCTTCCCTCTTTTTTCTTTCATCTATTCTAAAACTGTTCTAAGCTTCTCTGCATGGGACATCTAAGGCACTTGGGGCATGATTTTTGTCTGTTGCTGCTACTCAGCTCCTGCAGATTTCCCCTGTAGCTGGGAGAGCTCAAGAGTAGGAGTTAATGGCCATTACTGAAATACGGTCTGACAAGGTCTGTTTTAGTGTAAGCTCTCTTCATTTCTTCTGCTTGTTTTTTATTGTATTTGACTGTCATCTGTTACTATTATATTAATTTCTCTTTCCTGATAAGGTGCATTGCTTTTAGAATAGATTGTTCCAAAACCTCACTATAAATTCACAAGAGGAGCAAAACTCTTAATTCTTTTATCAGCAAGAAAGATTAGGAAAACATGATGTCCTCCAGACATCACTTAAACATTAGCTCAAAAGCCCCAGTCTTATTGCTCAGTTAGATTTGAAAAGATGAAAGAATAAAGGTTATTGTTCTACAATACCCTATGAGGTACTCATAGCCAGGGTTTTTCAGAATACTTGCACAACTTTTTTTCTGTATTTGTCAGAATGGTTATTCTGCCCAGAAGGAAGCCACTTCTGGAAACACTCAGTCATGATGTAGCCATCTTCACATCACTACCCGTGTTTAAAAACAAACATGTGAGGTGCTGGAAATGTCAGAAGTTTCAATTATTGAGTAACCCTTCCGAATTTATTTTTTTTTTTATTTTAGACTACCTTGTTTTGTCTACAGGTCTGAGATTTAAAATTCAAGTTAAACTGAATAGAAACTCTCATTAGAATTAAATTCATCACTGAATGTTTTCATTCTTATCTTTGATGTCTCAGTACCCAGCAAAGCACTGAATCCTTACCTCACATAAAGGAACAGTGTCCTTCTACTTGCTGTGATAAGCCAAGTTATATCATTTTTGCATGTTGAGTGTAAACCATTTTTATAACATAGAGGCACTAAATGTGCCTTATTGTGTCTGATGAGCACTGGGCATGAATGTAAACCATCTCATTATGGAGGAAGGAGGAGTTGGGAGCTGTGCTTTAGGAAATGGCACTGCATTGCTGGGAATCACTCTTCCCTCTCACTTCTCAGCAACCTATAGCCTGTATCTTTGGTAAACCAAGTGAGGCAGATAAACCAAACCCTGAATGATTAGGGAACCATATAGTGTAGGTTTATTCTGAGTGTATTCTTAATTCTTGCTTCTTTCAGATCATGGGAGTTGCATTAGTGAAACACTTACTAGATAACAATGAGTCTTGAAGACAGAGCTGAATGAAAATTGTTGCTTCATACACGTGTCTTTAATTAACTCATCATGAAGCTAACTCATTCACAAAATGAGTGTAAACAAATGGTGAAAATTGAACTGTTTTTCGTTGGGTTTTTTTTAAACAATGCTTCTGCTTTAACTTAATTTTTAATGTCTGATTACCAATAGTAACCTATGTGTTCCCACATAAACCAACTTATATCACGCAAGACACTGTTTGCACTCCTGCTCATGAAACAGACTGTGCAGGGGTGGATGTGGAATTTAGTTCTGATAACAGGGTAGATGTGTGATACATTAAGAATGTAAGTGGCAAGCTAATGTCTGTGTCAGCTGCGTAGGAAAATTATCAACAAGCGTGTCTGAATTTCCCCTATGGAATTTATTTATTTGGATGAAATGGTCCGTGTGGGTTTTGTGCAGTTCTGATGGCCTTTCCTTGGTGGTTGGGACTATCAGGATGGCTTTGTGTGGGACATAGGAGCTTCCTAGCTTCTGGGTAACCCAGGTGAGGTTATTCCATGGCAATGTCACCCCACACCTGTACCCCTTTGTGCTGCGTATCGTCTCAAGGCCTCTGTTGCCATGCTGATCTTGCAGTGCTCCATGCTCCATAACTAACTCACTCACGTTTCATCAAGCCACTGCTCATCACCACTGTGCGTGTCATATCATGCTGGAAGTCGTCCACAATCGCCACAGGTGCCTGGTCAAGCAGCAAGGCAGCTGTGGCAGCTCAAGCAGGCAACACAAAGCTGTGGGCAAGGTGGGAAGGGCTCAGGCCCAGCAGGCCTGACAAGCCTTGGGCCTGGGGCCTTGTAGGCTCAGAGCGAGGCCTGCGGGCGCAATGGCAGCACTGTGCCCAGGGCTGCCTCCTCTGCTTCACACACCTGCCTTCTCAGCTGGACATTATGTCAAGCTACTACTATCCTGCCCCGCTATGAGAAATATTTGCAACATGGTTTCAAAAAGAACTGCCAGGCTACAGGAAAAGATGTAAAACATACATCTTGGTTATCTATTCCAGAGAAAGAAATTCTCCCTATTAACTATATCGAGTTTTTTATGCAATAACTTTTTTTTTGTTCTGAAAAAGGATGAACTATTTAATGGTGCTAACGAATAAATAATATGGTGACTCTGAAACTCTGTTTTAATGAGAAGGAACTGTGCATTGGTTGACTCAGGATCTTATTTCTCTTTTTGGCCTTTCTATCAGTCTCTAGAAAGTAAAATGTAAGATACATAAAATGCAAATTCTACCTAGCTCTGAAATTTTTGACATTTGAGTGGGCTAGGCATAATGATCACTGTAAAGCCTATCTTCCCATCCCTTCTATTTAAATGTGACTATTAAGGCTAGTCAAAACACTGGGAGAACAGGAACAGTTTCTGTTTCACATACATACAAACATGTATCTTCCAGACTTGAGTTTACTTTTTTTCCCCCCAGAAATACTGTGGCATGCATTTTTTGGACTCTCATCAATACAGTATAATTAGATTTTAGAAATTGTCATTGTTCTGATTACAATCAGAGAAGCTTGTAAAGGGAAAGAAACTTTTGAAGAGAAGCTGCTAGAAACTTCTAACTGGATGGTATTCAGGGACGGAGAAAGATGTGTGCTGCACAACTCAAAAAGAGGCCAAGAATCAGAACAAGAACCCAGTCCAAGCAGAAGCTGAGAGTGTGATTCTGTGTGATTCTGTGTTTGATTAATGTTTGAAGATGGCTGCACGGGTCAGACCCGCAGCACATACAGCCATCAACATACTCCAGAAGCTATCTGCTGAAATATTGCATTGGCAACCAAGTTTGCAAGGTACAAATATTACCTCTATTTCTGAAATTCCTGAAGAGAAGAAACCCCATGAATGCCTAAGAGATGTAGATTCATGTAACTAGAGTTTCAAAATCTTACTTAGCAATGGAACAATACAGAGTGCAGAAGGTACTACAGAGGATGATACAGGTTAAGTGTAGAAAGACATACAGAGGTGAAAATGTTTCCTTGAAAATGTTTGAAAGATGATATAATAGGACTTTTTTTCCCCCCTCGTCTTCACTGCAGCTTTGCACAGTGGCTAAATCAAAGGATCCACTGGATCTGCTGCAGAGACTGTTTCAGATGCGAAGCAAACCAGACATATATTCAAGCAACAACATCCAGATCCCCAGCAGGTTTCCTTGGCCCTTTCTCAGAGCTGTGTGGAACATCCACCACAGCATCACAGCAATAAGCTTGAAAGGTGAACCCACAGGAGACCTAGCAGTGATAGTCAGCAATTACCATCTGACATTACTAGGTCATCTTGAACTAGTCCTTTCCCAGCTGGGGGGGCCCCATTTAAGAGCTGGGAGAAGCAGCTGCATGTGGTGTCATTTATGGAGATGGTGCAATATAGGAGCACTGAAGCAAGATACAGAAAACATGGGGTAGCTGCACAAGGCATCGTGGCAACTAAGAACCAGTTAATTGGCCAAATGCAGACTGTTTCAGACCCATTTTTCTATGGCTACAAAGATGCTTCAGAGATTTTGTTGGTCCTTTGTGGATCTTGCCCAAAGTGCATAACTGGGAGGTTTTTAAAAACAGATGACTTTTCATGACTCGAGCAGATGCCAAATGGGACCATCAGGTGAGGATGGAGACCTGAAACCTGGAAAGAGGGCAAACCCCTGAAATTAATGGAATGTGAGCAGAAGCTAAGGAAGAATAAAGATGTTTTATTAATCTAGCATGTCCCCCACATGGATTAATTCATCTTCAGTTTGCCTTGCTACAGCTCCAGTAGCTTTTTATGAGCTGGAGACTTACTCAGAATAACTGGCAGAGCATTGACGAGAAAAAATTACACTGATAGCCACCAAAGCAAAACTTTTACAAGCAATTTATCTTTCTGAATCCCTAGGGAATATGGCAAAAATACCTCAAAATAAGTCGTTAAATAAAGGTGCTGTTCCAAGCCCTACAGTTTTTCAGGACATTTCCAGTGCAACAATTTAGCAGAGAGGACACAGCTGAAATACACTTGCTGACAGTGTTGGCATTTTTAGCTTCTATCTGTCAGATTTTCCAGGATTATGTATTTTCATACTGCCAACTGTTCAGTATTCTGATCTTGGTGCAGAGAAATATGTTGGTAAACATTGAAACACAGCTGAAAGTGATTTTGTGGTTGAAGGCTCAAGTGCTTAAAACCTGGCAGAATTGAACCCAGTTTAGGTAGCTCAGCCAGTCTCCCAAGGTGTGGTTGCAGGCATGACATCTCTTAAGGAAATACATTCCTCACAATTTTTGCAGGGAAACTAAAATGGTAAATCCTTTTTCAAACATTTACTATTTATGATCAGACGTAATTTGAATATTAATATTCTGGGGCTTTTTTTTTCATTAGATCCTTTCATTAGTGTTTTATTAAGGAGCTCAAAACATTGCATATGCAGGTAACAATTACAAATAATAAATGGTATGCATTGAGTTTAATAATCTCTGCTGCTTATCTAGTATAGGGAGATTAAATGAGATAGTGCTTTGGGGACCATAACAGAACAATTGATTTTGCAGACATAGTTCTTTTTTTTTTTAGTTTATTATTTTCTTTTTTTTTTTAATTCCTTAACAGCTTGTATAATTAAAGCTGCAAACACTTTTCTGTTCTAATACACTCCAAAAGCCTTCACATGCTCAGAACCTTTTCAAAGTTACCATGTGAGCTGAAATTCTTGGTTTCTGGCCAAAGATGAATTTTATTAGAAAGCTTAAAATAAACCCCACTTTTTGAAATCTGTAAGGCTAAAATTGTTCCTATTCCCTTTTAAAATCAAATCTATATAAGGTTTGTTTTCACAAATATAATCTCTAGATAACTGAATAGTAAATCTTGGAACTCATTGTAGAAATAATCCTTATTAACGAGTGTGTGCAGAGTAAAAGCAATTGTATAATAAGTGGTTAAAGTGCATTTAAGTAGGTGTAAAAGTGGCTAATAGTGGTTGGATATTAATAGCAAACAATTTGGAGTTGCTTAATTGAATTTCTGAGACGTGAACTTTTTCTAGAGGCAGTGGTACTGGAACTGTATCACCATAACCAGTGGCAGAGAATAATATTTGCATGTTGCTCACCATTGCCTCCAATATATGGTGTTCAGAGCCTCATTAGTTCTGCTGGACTTGGAAGTTAAGAATTTGGCCCTCAAGATTTGTGGTGACTTAAATCTCTTGTGCTGCATTAGAGCTTTATTAAGGTTTTAAGTAATTTTAAGTGCATGCTTTAAGTCTTGAAAGCAGCTTAGTGGGGGTTTTTAGTATTTCCCTTAGAAAGCAGAGAAATAAAATGGAGAAAAAAAAAAACAAACCATTATTAATGTAATGTTAATTGTCCTTGTCCCAAGAGCTTACAAATACGTGATGTGTTTACTCATTTTATTCAGTCTTTGATACCAGTAAATTATTTTGGTGCAATAAAAAAAAAAGCTGCAATATTTGTGATTGCATTCTGAGGTCTCCAAGTATTCTAGTGCTGGTAGAGCCTTCTTCTCTTCCAATCCTTACTTTCCAAGAAAACTTTAATTCCTTTCCTACATTACAAACCAAACTTGCAGTACTCAAATATTCGGGTTCTCAGCCCTCACAGGCTGTGGGAGCAAAAGGCACCATTTCAGCTCTGTGTACAGAGGTGGTTTTCAGTCCTCCCGTTCAGCAGTAGCTGAAGAAGCAGTAGGTTCTTGGCAGAAGAAGCTCACACCCCTCACCTTCACCTTCTTTACCAAAGCATCTTGCAGCATGACCACTTCTTCAGCCACAGTTACTTCACTGCAGTAAGGGAGAGACTTTCTCTGCTTCCCTCTCCTGTTAATGCATAACTGGGAGTCACTACCAGCTTTCTCACTCATGTTCTGATTTGATCATGGCATTTCCCTGGCCTCTGACTTCCAGAACACATCCACAGGCTACCTGCACTTCTCATCTTTGTTAATTTGGTCACTGTAACTCATTTCTCTGAATCCCAGCACTGTTTGTGCTGGGATTGTCACTGTGTTAAAAATGCTGTATAATTCCAACCTCCATAATTCACAGTATCTCCTTCAGTTCTGCCTCCTAGTCACAGTTAACTCCACAGCCTTTCTTGGCTCATAGCTGAAGTCTGAGGCAACTCTGAAGTGACTCTTACGCAAATTTAAGAGCTATTGGTTACTCATCTGTAGGTCAGGCTAACTTGAATTTTCATTATTCCTCAACTATTGGATGGCATTCTTCACCCACTGATGTCTGTGTGCTTGTTTTCCATGTGCCATCTATTAGGGCAATGGCTCTGCAGTGATTTTGCAAACAGTGCTCTCCAGCAGCTCCTTGTCCCTCTGGAGCTGGGGGCCCAGCCCTGGATGCAATATTCCAGGGGAGGTTTTAGAGGGGGAGCAGAAGCTCCCTGGATCTGCTGGACACTCTCCTCCCAGTGCCCCCCAGGAGCCCATTGGCTTCCTGGCCCCCAGGGCCACTGCTGGCCATGGAGAGCTTGTTGTCACCAGGACTCCCAGCTCCTTCTCCACGGGCTGCTCTCCCCAGATCCCCTCCCAGCATGAACTGGTGCCATTGATTATTCCTTCCCAGCTGCAGGACTCTGCAATTCTCCTTGTTAAACCTCATTAAGTTCTTCAGGAGAAGCCAGAGATGTTGTTCAGGATAGAAGTAGGGGAAGGATGATTGGAAACTCCTTGAAGAGTTTCCTTCCCTGCAGCAGTGTCTGCTATAGACCTGACTGAAGGCTGGTTTGGTGCTAATGTAAAGTGTGAAGTCTTTTGTGTTTTTTGAAAGGAAAGGCAAAATACATCCCATAGCAGCCTTTCCTGGGATGTACACAAAATGGCCAAGAGATGGCCAGGAGCTTCATCTGACTGCTCAAATTGATGATGATTTGGTGACACATTTTCTCCAGTTTCATGAAGACATGTGCAGATCAGAAGTACTTTATCACTTCATGAAATATTAATACATTGATTAGTTTAGTAAGGCTTTCTAGCATTATTCAGCTCTGGAGAAAGAGACCTGGGGGTCCTGGTGGACAGGGGGATGACCATGAGCCAACAATGTGCCCTCGTGGCCATCCTGGGATGCATTAAGAGAAGTGTGGGCAGCAGGGCAAGGGAGGTTCTCCTCCCCCTCTACTCTGCACTGGTGAGACGCCACCTGGAGTACTGTGTCCAGTTTTGGACACCCCAGTTCAAAAAAGATAGAGATTTGCTGGAGAGAGTCCAACACAGGGCCACCAAGATGATTAGGGGAGTGGAGCATCTCCCTGCTGAGGAGAGGCTGAGAGAGTTGGGGCTCTTTAGCCTGGAGAAGAGGAGACTGAGGGGAGACCTCATTAATGTTTATAAATATGTTAAGGGTGAGTGTAGAGAGGATGGAGCCAGACTTTTCTCAATGTCGTCCAATGACAGGACGAGAGGCAATGGGTGCAAGTTGGAGCACAAGAGGTTTAGGCTCAACACAAGAAAGAACTTTTTCTCAGTGAGGGTGCCAGAGCTCTGGAACAGGCTGCCCAGGGGGGTTGTGGAGTCTCCATCTCTGGAGACACTTAAGACCCGCCTGGATCTGTTCCTGAGAGACTTGGTCTAGGTGATCCTGCTCAGGCAGGGGGGTTGGACTAGATGATCTTCTAGGTCCCTTCCAGCCCCTAATTTCTGTGATTCTGTAATCTGTGATTATCTTGTTCATACTCTTCTTCATTGTTCTCATTCTTTCTCCCTCTACCTCTTTTTCTCTCCTGAAAAACAATCTAAGGACATGAAATGGAAGTGGAATTCAGGAGGTAATCCTCAATCTGTCGCAGCAGACAGATTTCTGTTTAGATCTAAAGAGATCTTACTACTGATTAACAAAAGCTCAGTATGACCAGAAGATGCTATTTGTGTTACACAATAGAACACCGAATCATTGTTGAAGGAAAACATTTCTTTTCTACATCACCCACTGTCTTCCAGGGAATTCTGTCAGAATTGGGTGTGTGTGAGATCCTCTTTAAGATGCATTTCTCATCAATGTATAGAGCCATTGATATTTTTCCGTAGAATGTGGAGTATTTGAAAAGCTTAAGAAAAAAAACTAGCCTTTCATCTGAAGTGTTCACACCAAAGTCCAAGATGTCATTCAGTAAAAAATATTATTTCATACGTGATTACCTGCATCGTTTGGAAAGAGCTAATACCAGCATAAAAAGGAGATATCTTCTGCTTATTCCAGTCCTTCCAAGTGGTCATTATTAACCTTAATTTCTTTCAAATAGTTGTTTTTTGTTTGTGTTTTTGTCGTGGTAGGGTTTTTATTGGTTTGTTTTGTTTGTTTTCCATATACGGATGTTCAATTTCTGGTAATCTATGTGTTGGCTCAGGTTTGTAAAAATCCTATTTATTTAAAGTTATGCTGGTTGTCTGAGAACAGATGAACATTTGATCTTTCAGAGTAATATTTAGTTTCATATCCAGTGGCCACATTTTACAGCTAGGCCTACACACTGTGTTGTACTTTGCTGAATCCGTGTGAAAATGTCCTTTCACTAAATCTGAACAAAACAGACCTCATCCTTGAGAGAAGAAAGTCCAACTTACATGTTAATGGCTTTCTTCCTTAATGACAGTCATTTGTTGCATGGAGATTCTTACATAAATGACTGAATTTCCATTACCTGCTATCCCTTTGTGGCAGCCTAATGCAATGATTGGTTGGGGGCACCTCGGGTATATATTGTGCCATCTATTTGGCAGCAGAAATTAAGAGCAGAAGATCAGGGCAAGAATATAATGAGGTTTCCCTGGTAAAACCTCTCCACTTCCAGAAACACACAGCTAGAAATTTCCTGTAACCAAACGTTACCTCTGAGTTTAATGGACTTTGAAGTGTTTTCCTTCTCTGTGAGTCTGTATCAATCTTGGAGGCCTGCATTACCTCACTGCTTAGAAAGCAAACCATTTGAATGCACCTTCAGGCAGACAATGATCATTTCACTGAGTGCTCTAAGCCCTTAAGAAAACAAGTACTGCTTCTGTAGCCAACTTTTCTGACGCTGCTCAGTTCATCATTTGAAAGAACATTATTCAGCTGAGGTAGTAATTTCCATGGGAAGGTGTTTGCTGCATTTCTCTGCTGCTTATGCAGTCACTGATGCTTTTCCACAGCACCAAAGCCTTCTTTTTCTGACAGTGGTTGTGTTAAAAATATTACCCAGTTATATAAATAAGAGGATATCACTTTGTGTCAGGCTGCATACCCAGTGTTCAGCCTGACATGACTTGCCTATTAATTTCCTGTCCAATGCCCCAGGATCATGCCAGATGTAATCCCCACTCTTCTCTCAACAGCTCCCTTCAACCTGCCACCTTCGCCCCTCCTCTACCTCAGCTTGTCTCAGCCAGTTGGCGGGTACTGGGACTTGTGAATATATGTAACCACTATCTCCCTCTTCCCACTCTCCTTTTCATATGGATGAAAAACAAAAAAGGAAAAAAAAAAAGGTTTTGTAAATCTCTCACATTGAAGAAATGGTTACATATGCTGATAGAAATGAATTTCTAACTACTTCGTATCGCAAGTTTAAAAGCATGTATTATTTTCTTGTTCAAAGAGAAAATTAAATGCTGTTTCCCCCACCTTCTGGCTTAGTGAAAAGCTGGGTTTCTTCTGAATTGGAAGAACCAAACAAGCAGGTTACTGCTGGACATCACAAACAGAAAACTGGACTGGACCCAATTCAAACAACTGCAATGCTCCTCCGTACTGCAGCAGAGCTCTTCTGAGCCAGGAGCTCACCATATAACATGCCTGGAAAGATGTACACACTAGAGGAATCCAGAACCTCCTGATACACTTGTTATTGGCATCATGACCATTTGAGCCATCACCTAGAATCACAAGTAAGCATGCAGTGAATGGCAAGTTTTCAGTCTTCTGAACTCTCTCATCATATTGAGTATGATGTCTAAAAAATTCAGTGTGTTTAGAATGGACACTATGCTGCTCCTTTCTCATCTCTCCTTCAGCTAAAATAACTCTTCATCCTGGTTTTTTGTGCTTTTCACTGATTTCATTATGGCTCAACAAGTTTGCGTTTACTCTCATTCTACAAAATAATCTCTTCCTTACCTAATAATTGTAAATACCTGACTATGGTGATGGACTTTTTTTTTTTTTTTTAATGCAGTTCATGTTTTTTACCTGGTACTTTCTGCAGTCTTTTTAGTCATCATATGATAAATATCTCCTGTTCTACATAAATAACCCCCACCTTTGAGCCCAGCAGCACACCTCAAGTTAACTGGATGTCTATTTCTATCATCGTTAGATCTTTTCTAAAAAGAGATAAATAAACATATCTCCATCTCTTCTACTGCCACAGAGTCTCCCTAGTTCTTGTTCAGAACTTCCATTCACAGAAATCAGGCTCTTTTTTTGAATGGAAAAATGTCATTATGTCCAGAGGGCCAAAACAAGCCCTGTGTGCCACTTAAGGTCCATTTACCTTACAGTCTGGGATGAAGTGGAGTGGTAAAGTTACGCTGATCTACACAGAACAACAAAGAAGGAATTAAGAAACAAAGTGTTTAGAGTCATTGTAGATCAGCTGGAATGTAGGTTAAGAGCTCTCTGCAAAAAGTAAAGCATTATGCAGTGTAAGAAACACTGCTTGAAGGATCTCACTGAGTTAGAATTTCACTTTGGGTTATTTCCCAGTTCTTACTAATGAACCTGTAAGAATCTATAGTCTGTAAGTTCTGGTTTTTCCTTCAGCAACAAGTTAGTCGACTTGAGTGGGTCAGAGATTACTGAGAGGATAAAACTAGGCTTGGCACCTGAGGAGATTCCTAAAACTGCTGAGGTTTTTGGCATTAGGTTCAGGAGAGGGTGTTGATTTCTTAACAGACGTAACTGAGAACCTGGACAGTCAGAGCTTTCCACCTGTGTTAAAGGGAATTTATCATGCAATCAATGTCCATAAAAAAACCAAACCAAACCAAACCAAAACAAAACAAACCAAACCAAACCAAGGCTATAAAGAATAATAATAACAGTAATAATAAAACCAAACCAAAAAACCTCCAAACAACAACAAAACCTGACAAAATCCTTCAGTTCTAACATCCCTATGTCAACCAGTTTTTCTCTGTCTTATTTCTAAGCCTGAATCAATATAAAGCAGCACTATCTTCCTCACTGCCAGTCTCACACAATCTACCTCTTTTCCTACATGTGCCTGAAAGGGGCTGCAGGTTTGTAGGGCAGCAGAGAACCACGAACACTCTAGTTGAATGTTTCGTTTGGTTTTGTTGTTTTATTTGTTTTTTTTTTAATCAAAAAATCACCTTAATAGAATCTTGTATCTAGGAATATATAGAAATTTCATAAGTAGAGTGGCAGAACATAATGCTACAGGGTCCTGAGCTGTCTCAGAGGAGAGAGTGCATCTCCACACAGCAGGACACTGCCATCAGAGCTGTGGACCTTAAAGCTGCCTCTGCCTGACCCCAGCTCTGAGCAGCACAGACACACTCGAAGCAGACACAAGAGGCAGAATATGGAAAAAAAAAATCAACCTTCCTTCATGTGCATCTGTTATTGCTCACCCGTGGCTAATGCTTTATTTAATCCTTCAATAATTCATACTTTCAATTCCAAATTGCTCTGTGTTGGAAAAAGTGGGGTTCATTACTTAAGTTTATAAGAATTTAATGGTACTGGGACTGAGCTTTGGAATGAGTTTCCTTTGATGAAAACTTTGCATCTTTTTCCTTCACCTGTTCACTCCTATCAGACTCTTCTTCCCTTTTCCATTTTTGTGCAACTGTTACAGAGTTTCTTGGCATATGCCAACAGAGTAAACGTAGCATAAAGTGGAAAAGAATATGGCCACAATCCACATCAACATGATAATGTGTCCAGATCAGCACTAATCAAGAACAGTTTAAACTTCAGATGCAAAATTGTGATATACAAGAAAGCTGAGGAGGGACTTTTTACACGGGCTCCTACTGATACGACAAGGGGTAGTGGCTTCAGACTGGAAGGGGATGGATTTAGATGAGAAATGAGGAAGAAGTTCTTCACTGTCAGTGTGGTGAGGCAGTGGCACGGGCTGTCCAGGATGCTCCATCACTGAGTGTGTTCAAGGCTGGGTTAGATGGGGTTTTGAGCAAGTTATTAATAATGAGATAGTGAGAATTTTACTTGTTTTGCTTCCTATCTACTTCAGATTAGTGGTTTTATTAGTCTTTTTAGCACAATAAGAGTTTGTATCCTGGCACTACAGCTGCTAGCCGAGAATGCAGCGTGGTTTTAAAAACCCTCAAAAGCAAACTCCCCCTCCTTGCTGCCCCTGAATGTTCAAGTGCAGGCCTTGTGTTCAGCTCTGCTGAAGCAAACACTGTAGTATGTAGGGCAGTCAGCACTGAATAGTTAATGAGAGTTAATGAGCACAGAGAAGGAAAGAGTGACCATTTCACAGCACCTAGATTCACATCATCTGCTGTGACACTTCTTCAAAAGGAATCCTTCTTAACTGAGAAATTGGCTTTTGCTGGGCAACATCTTATTCCAATCGTGCTCCAAGTGACTCCAATGGGACTCCTGATCTAAATTAATCAGTGCTAGACTCTGGGAGAAAGGATGGGAAGCTACTTTAGAACCAACAACAGCTGGAGGATTAACACCAGACCCATGTTGGCAGCCTCCACAGGAATTCTAAATGAGGTTCAGATCAGGGATATTCTTGCCCCTTTTAATCACTGTTATTACATCACTTACCACACAGTGCAAGAAAACATCTGACACTGCTAGTGCTTTACAAGAACCAATGCTGTTTTTAATTTTATTCCCAAGTTCAGGAATTTGTCAGTGAAAATACATAGAATCACATATGCACAGCACAGTTTTGGTGCTGAAATGTTTGCTTTCTGCTTTCTTCTGATCAGTTTCTGACAGTATTCAGTTTTAGGTATCTAACATAGAAGCTTTTCCATGGCACTACTTGGGCACTAAGAAGTGAAAAAATAAAAGTGGGTAGGCTCAGACATTTCACATCTGGACATGGCTGCATCCATCTGATAACTGATGAAACCTGTGTGTCAATAGTGTATACCTAAATCCATTTGAAGCTGGTGAGGGAGGTATGTTGCAGGTAACATGTTAATCACCAACTATATAATCAATAATGGTAATCAGATAATTAGTTCTCAATTTTGAGGTGTGAAAATATGAAACGATTTTCAAACATCTCTAAACCCCAAGATTATGATGCCCAATTTTTCAGAGGTTTGGCATTTGGTTGGACTCCTTTTCACTGAAACCCAATTTCAGTCACTGTGATGGACTGCACAACCTTCTTACACTAGGCTGAGTGATGAGGTGATAGGGGAAATTCATGCAAGAGGTTTGCAGTGCAGTTATGAATGTCAAGGAGCAAAGTGGTAGGCAGCACATCCTGAAACTCTAGTGTGCACAGCTGCAAGGATGGACTCTTATTTATAGAAGTATACTTTAAATTATTGTAAAGGGAAAATACTGCAGTTCTGCAATCTGGCATTTGTTCAGAATTCATTCAAATTACAGTTTGCTAAAGTCACTGCCAGAACTGCAGCTATTTCCTTTAATGCCTGAATGGTGCCTTCACTTCCCTCCTCTAAATATCACAGAATAATCCTGGGTCAAAAGGACGTCCTAGATCACCAAGTCCAACCACACCTACAAGAACAAAAACCACCTAAATACCAGACCATTAGAAAAAAAAAAAAGCAAATAAATAAAAACCAGAAAACCCAACACACCCAACACAGTCCCCTACATTCCTGCTCTTAGAGCTTGTCCTGAAGCACCTTCATCAACGATTGTGCAATCATTAATTTCTCTATTTAGTAGGTTTTTGTCTTAATAAGGCAAAAACACCTTCACAATATCAGTAATCCAGGGTTATGTGTGCAGTTGCTTTGATCAGATTCTGCAAATACTGAAAGTTTTGTGTGCATTCTGACTGGTGCCAACAAATGTAGTAATGGAGACATATATTAGTGTTCAGTTACATTGGCCTTTCAGAATTGCAGTGTCCAAGACAAGAACACATCATGTAATTACAGTGCCCTCCTTCTGAAGTGCTCAGTGAGTTTTTAACAAAGAAAAACTTCCATCCTGCCTATAAATAAGCTCAATATTTGTCATTCTGACTTGATTCATTAGTTCTAAAATGAACAGATTTCTTCCACAATAGAGGATGAGTGTCCTGGTTGTTAGAATTGAAATAATATTTGCATGTTGACTCATTTAAAATATTTTGATAAAGCACTGAGGACAATTTTCCCATTACTTGCACCTTTTTAATATTGTTTATTATTTGTTCCTTAAAATTATGAGGTCACAAAGTTGTCAGGGGAAACCATCTCAATGGCTCTGAATAGAAAACAGAATCTTTTGATGAGATAAAACTTTAATTTGCATTATTGAGAGTTTCTTTTAAAGCTTATGAAATTATTCTGGCAAAATTCCTCTCAGGTTATTTTAGTCTGAAGGATGAGTGAAAAGAAGGAAGCGTGTTAAAAGAAATATCTTGGATTATTTTAGTGGAAGTTTTATGTCAAAATAATCTGAGAC
The DNA here is from genome assembly GCA_013401355.1 of Ceyx cyanopectus. Taxonomy (NCBI): domain Eukaryota; kingdom Metazoa; phylum Chordata; class Aves; order Coraciiformes; family Alcedinidae; genus Ceyx; species Ceyx cyanopectus. Next base: position 16,671 of record VYZU01070943.1, read on the forward strand.
CAAATGTTCATGCAATCGTGTTAAAGCTATGTCAAATCAGAAACGATGCTGTAAGAATCAGAGATGCCTTCTACCTGTCTCACTCCAGTGACAAATTACCCCTTCTGGCAGGCTCACCAAGTTTTATTTCACTTTCCACTCCATTTTCAACCCTTTTCCATTTCTTTTCAGAAGAATTCCTCACAAAGTCTTGTTTGGTGTGTATGTGAAGAAGGTTACTCTGAAACACATCAACTTTTAATTTCCACGGCAAATGATTTGGGGTTCTTTTTTTGGTAGGGGAGTGCCCAGGGAAAAGGAAGAGAGAAGATAAATTTGCACCAAGAGCCTGTACGAATCCAGCATGAATAGTAGCAGAGAGTGGGCACCAACTTCTCCACGTATCCATGCCAACACGGCTTGTGCAGCCGAGGACAGGCTCTTCCCTGGGCCGGGGCACTGCCAAGCTGCCTTCTCATCCCGCCTGGGAAAGGCACAGTCCGCGCAGCTCTGCGGGCACGGCTGGTGCCGCGGAACGCCGGGCACACGCCTCGCTGCCCCCTCCCCTCCTCAGTCGCATCCACACCGCTGCCCCTGCTGCAGCCAGCGCACACATGCCCAGCGCACGGCTTGCCTTCGAGCGGGGGGTGGGGGTGGCAATCGCGGCTGTAAACACCCTCACATACGAGCAGCCAGTGCTACTCGTCCCGGCGCTGCTTCCATCGGCGTCAGAAGCCTCGGGCACTGCAGGCGGCAGCTCCCTGCCCGCCCGCCCCGGGAATCCTTGCTGCCGCACCCCCCTCCAGCCCGGTCCCTGCTCCCGCACCCCCGTGGGTCGGCCGCATCCCGGTCCCTGCTCCCGCACACCCGTGGCTCGGCCGCATCCCGGTCCCTTCTCCCGCACCCCCGTGTCTCAGCCTCATCCCGGTCCCTGCTCCCGCACCCCCGTGTCTCGGCCGCAGCCCGGTGCTTGGCGCCCCGCTCCGAGGCACACGGAGCGCACGAAGCGCACGGCGGTTCCGATCCCGCAGCCCCGGCACAGCCATGATGCGGCTGCCGGGATGCGGAGCGGTGCGGATGCGCTGGCGCTGCGTCCGCACAGAACAGCTGTCTGAGAACTCCGTGCACTGTAGCTAAGCACAATGCAGAGAGAAAAGGCTTCACGGCTATGGCATCGCCATCCATGGAGCACCCGCGCGTACCACCATCGCGGCCACCCTCAGCCTTCCCTCCTTGCCCTCCTCAGAGCGACAGCGATTGTAAGAGAAATAAAACACTGTAAGATCTCAGCTGCTAGGAAATAGACGGAACGTATTGCAAGTATCGAAAACCTTCGGCATTCTCACCACAGCTCCGCAAATTTGCAAACAAATTCTTCACCCCCCAGCCCTCCCCCACACCCTCCCCAACAGAATCAGAAAGCACATCTTACCACTGGATGAGAGAGAGGAACAGAAGTGCCCACACCATCATTTTGAGATAAAATGCAGGATTCGAGATTGCAGTGCTCCCCAGGCTTGTTGGATTTGAAGGAATCATCTCTTTTTTTTTTTTTCTCTCCCCCCCCCCCCCCCCTTCCCCAGGTTTTTTTTTCTCCCCTTTCCTCTCTCAGATGGATCCGTCCCCTTCTTTATTTTTTTTTTTTGGTGGCGGTTCTCCCCCCTCCCTACCAGGTCCCGTCAGTGGGATGATACTTGCGCCCAGCTGCGGGAATTAATATGCAGGGGGACAGAAATTAGATCTGCACAAGCCCTTTGCAGATATCATCAGAAAACGTCAGCTCAGGCAGCAGGCAGCAGCTTCCAAATCTAGGGGAATAATATAATTGGGAGAAAAGGGGAAAATAAAACCCAAAAACGACATAAAACCACGGACGCGGAAGCAAAGCAGCGAAGGCAAGAACACACGCACACACCGACAGAACCACTCACACCCCTGCAACAAAACCCGCTACAGCAACAGAAACGGGAAAAGAGACAGGGAAAAAAAAACAACCAAACGACCAAAAAACCCCCACCCCGAACCTGCAACAAAACAACGGAAGAAAACAAAGCAAGAATAAAGCAATGGAGCCTCTGCCTGAATGCAGATTAACTGGGAGGTCAAAGTGGAAATGATGCACTCTGCTGCAGCACAGATTAACACATGCGTGGTGCCAGCCGGGGTGCTTTGGAACCTTTGGTTACACATATGCAGGCAGCCTGGTTTTGCGTTTGGGAGGAGAGAAGAATTTGGCAGCCATAAAAAGGGAGGTTGAAAGAAAAAGCTTGTTCTGTGCTGCTGAGCATCCTCATTTTTCTAAACAGCCTGGAAATGATGATTGTAAAGGAGGAAAAAAAAATAAATATGAAAGGATAGATGGGAGAGTGGAAAAGGGAGGGATGGTTGTTGCTAAGTAACTCAGGAAATGGGGAAAACAGTATTGGTGGACTCAGTATGAATGAGGTGATTTCATGTCTGACAGGATTAGGGGGAGTATGCAAGGGGTTTATCTCCCCTCCCCTAATAAAAGCAGACGCAGGGAATGCTTCCTGGCCAGAGAGGAAACACTAGATGCTCATAAAAGATGGATCTTGCCAAATTTTGGAACTACTGTCCCAAGTTCCATTGTCAAAAAATGCAACTCAGCAGCTACTAGTGGAGTAAAAAAATCAGAGAATGTTGTGATTTCCCTAAGAGCACCTCAGTCTAAAATAGGGATTTGGACTGTGACCTACAGTAACACATTTTTTATCTCCCCATTTTTTTTTCCACCCAAACCCAAAGCAGCATCAAGACTCCCCAGAGCTGTTTATAAACTGGGAGGTTGATGTGCAAACACAGACACTAGTAACTGGGAGATGTCACCTGACACTGTCTCAGTTCTAAGCCAGTATTTCTAAAACTCAAGAGAGAAATATATCATTTTTCTAAAGAATACTTAAATGGAGAGAAAGGGAAATGCTCCTAATGAAATGAAAGCACCAGAATTTCCCTCTTGACTGAGTCTAGTCTGAGCTGAATTTGACACTTGGATCCTGCTCAAACCTACCAGTTCCCAGGCCAACTTGATCATTTTCAATGTCCAATGCAGGATGAAATTTACCCATCAAAAATACTTTGTTACAGTAGTTGTTGCCACAGATTCTCAAGAAACATCGATCCAGATAACTTTTGTTTCCAAACACAGTACTTTTAATGCAACACTAAATAAAAGATCAATGTTACTACTTGAATAAAACAGATCTTGGCCCTTCTGTGATAATTTGAGCCTCTCGCTGAACTTTTATCAGTGTTTCCTAGCAAAGTTACAAGTTCTTAGTATTTCTTCTCCATGGTCCTATTCTTACTTAAGTCATTTGACCAACTTCTGTGATTCAGCCACTTTGGAGATAAAAAAAACCTAAGAAGCATTGCAAATGCTGTCCTCTCTCTGTCACTCTGGTATGTTTATATGCATGTATGCATATGCAGACAGAAACCTTTGCTCATGGTTCACTACCCTTTGGTGATTCTGATTGCTGTAATTCCTCTCACCAGTTATTGAAACATGCAGGTTAACAGGGCTGTCTGTGTTTTTATGGGAGAATCAAAATCGTCGATAGCTAAGAATCTGAACTGTGTCAATAGGTTTTGTCTTAGCTGCAGCAGCCATGTCTGCTCAAAGGTAGGGAATGGCAGCTTGATACTGCACTTTATTTACTGAAATTCATCACATACCAAACTGTGTCACATCCTTCTCGTCTGGAAATAGATCCTTATCTTCCTACAAAATTGCTTCACTCCAGAGCTCCTGATCCATTGTTGTCTGCAGGAGAAGAAGAACCTGCTGGACTCAAAGCTTAACATGATTTTTCCAGGCTTCCCATCACATAGAGGGTGTCTCAAAAGGAGTTAGATACTGTCATGCTGATCCCTGCCTGTTCAGAGTGCATTAATCTGCACAGACACAGACCACTGACAATATTACACCTGTAGGTATTTTATTGGCTGTACCTTCTGTTCATATGATCAGTAGGATCTCAGTGGGTTTTGTAAATATTTTGTAAATATAAAAGTAAACATGGTGTAGATTTTTCTTCGTGTTAAAATTTTCACCGTTGTTTTATGATAAATTTTTCATTTTCTGAATCTTCTACTTAAATTTTATTGTTTATTTGATATAATCAATATAGAAAAAAAAATTATTTAAATTTATTTAATTCAGATGTGTGCAATTGACATTCAGACACCAAATTAGGTAGTAGAAATCAGGGGGTTTGGTCTCCGATACAGTCAGTGGGCCATGCAAGGTCCAAGTGAGGTTTTTCAGTGTGCCTAGGTGGTAGATATTAGTAGATAGCAGAGCTAACATCATTTAGACATCAGAATACTTGACCACCATAGCTGAGACTTACTGACCAATAACCTATCAATAGCCCTTTTGGCTGTAGGTAATTACAGATACAACATTGCCCTTGTGGTTCTGAACGAAATGTGCCTGTGGTTGTGTGTGTGTGTGTGGGGGGGGGGCTGTGTTTCCTATTAGCTTCTTTTATTACCTCACTGATAAAGAAAACCCTGCACTAGAGCAGGAACTGCCAGGTCTGACTGTTCACTGCCAAGGCAAGGTGGACATTCCATTTAGAGGACTCAGACTTTTGGTTCCCTTTCAATTCATGTGCAGAAAATGCAGATATTTTGTGAAGGAGTGGTAAGGAGGTGAGCTGAATAGAAGGAGCACTAGTACTAGGCTAAATCATCCTTTACAGATTATTATTGACTTCTTAATGGACATGAAATCTGGGACTTCCAAAGAGTTTCTTTAATCAAGTTTAACCTGAGCATTGTTTCAATTGCATGAAAAAAAAAAAATAAAAAAAAAAAATATACATTTATGGCAGTACTAAGCAGATGAACTCGATAGTTTATCACATATCTAAATACAGATCTATCTATTGTTGCAAATGTAACATAAATCAAATTACTCATTGTTATATAGCTACAGAATAGTAATTTCTCAATATTGAATCTCACTTCTGCTTTCCCTGGGTGAATATCAGATGATGGAGTCGGACCAAACAAGTATCATTGTGTGGAGCAGGATATTCTGGGTTGTCACAGAAGGGCTCTAGACAGATTCCATTGTTTAACTGCAAAAAAAGGATCATTTAAGCATTGTTTCAGTGCTGTTTATTAGAATTAATGTGACTCACTTAAGGTGTCAGAACAAAAGCAAAAACTAAAAAGGCAAAAATAATTAATATTAAAAAAAAAAATCAAGCTGAAGCCAACTTCTTAGAGTGTTCAACATACTGTATTTTTAAAAAGCCAAAATTTTGTACTACTTGGGAAATTATTTCTTAAAGAATTATTTTAGAGCTTAGCAATAGAAAAAAACCAGAAATTCTTTCCTAAAATATGTATACAGGAGTGTTTCATGTTTTTATGCAAAGTGAACTTTATTTTAGAATGGTTTTTATTTAAACTGCTTCACCAGGTTTCTATTCCAAGCAGTCACTTTCTGAGTATTTGACTTAAAGAAGAAAAAAAACCTGCTGGTAGCCTAAAAACAACCAAACCAGAAACTCAAAATACCGTGTTTGTTTATGTGCTTTGATCTTGTGCTAGAACAGTAAAGAAAACAAGTTTTGGCTAAGAGCTTTCTCACTGTACTTTAGATTTACAAGCTCCTGCCAGCAACAGACTTAACAAATGCCGTGTTGTGCTGTAGATATCCCAGATACTCTTCCCGTGCAACTCCTTCAGGGAATGACATTCCCATTGCCCTGCCATTGACCTGGGAAGGTTTCTTATCCTCAACTGCAACCTGGAGGAGCCAGTGTCACTCCATGAATCCTCATGTGAAGAAAACACCATGCTAAGATACTTCCCAAGGAGCACAATAATGGCTGTTCTCCCAAATTTTATTAATGCCTAAGAGGTGTTTCTGCTCCACAAGAGCCTCAAAAACACATTCTCCTTAGGGGTTGGACTGGATGACCTTTGGAGGTCCCTTCCAACCCAATACATACTATGATTCTGTGATACATTGGTGTATATGAATATAAATCGGTATCTATTAATAGACATATATCATTATATATTCATATATATAATAATATATTTATATACATGTTGGTATATATTCATATATATTAGTATCTCACAGGATTTCTTTCACACATTTTCATGTGTGAAACATTCACATATTTTGAGTGCATTTGTGCTGTCTAAAGAACTTAGGTCAAAGCTCTGTGTTCCAATTAAAGCTCTCTCCCCAAACCTTGTACCAAACCACTAAGCTTTAGAACAATAGCTTTGGGAACCATCCCGGGAAGACAGTGGCTGGTTCCTGTGGTCAGGCCCCAAAGTGCAGCAGGAAGGACCATGCCAGGTGTCCTTCTCTGCTCCTGAGAGTGAAGAGTGAGGGGCAGCAGAATACTGAATGTATTCTCTCTATATTTCTCTGCATGTGTTCTCTGGTCATCAAGGGGAAGGGAAGAAAAACATTGTGTACAGAAACAGCACTGAATACCTAAGGGAAAGGCACATTAGAAATGTGAGGAAATCATTTTGAAAGGCTGCACATCATTAACTATGCTCTGGTACTTGGATATCTATCTATTGGAATGAAACCAAGCAGGTATTCTCGAAATCATCTAAGAAACATCACATTTGCTGGACCTGTATGCTTGTAGATGTGTTTTCATCTGTGTATTCTCACGACGGGTGGGATTAATGCGTTCTGTAAATGGTTTGTTAATGTTCTAGAGCACTGAATAGATAACAGAGCTATCAACACTCCATTATGTCATACTGCTGATGGCCACTTTGCCATCATATTAAAAACATTCACCATCACTCTATTTTCTATCAGGATATTGAAGAGTGATAAAGTGAGAATTAGAGCCCTGCATTTTTTTTTTTAGGCTGTTCAATTCATTTTTTTCCCTTATAAATGAGATTTTTTATGTTTTTTGAAAATTAAAAATTTAATATTCTTTCTTATTTACTCTTGAAAAAAAAAAAGAAAGAAAAAGGACTCTTGAAGATGCTGAATCTGTTCGTTTAAACTATGCACATCTACGGTATTATTTTTATTCCCAGAGGAAGAGTGAAAATTCTCATAGACCAGGAAAACATGATTCATTATCTTAGTTTTCCCCCATCTGTAATGTGTCAGGAACAACATCATCAGCAGATGTTTTGTTTCTGCTCAATTAAAAGACCTTGGTTATCTTAGGAACTATTACTTCTTTCAGAAAGAAGGGTTTTTTTAACAAATACGTATTTCTCAGAGTAAAGTCTGCAGATTCCCAAGAAGAGACCCCAGGAATGCACACTTAGAATAAATCCCAAGCCTCAGAGTCTTTGATGGGAATTATGAGCACATTTAACTACTGCCTATAACCTCATAGGTAGTCCAGACCTTACTTTGCACAGGGAGGTTCAGTCTTTTTGTCATAAATGCAAGAAAGGGCCACTATTTGGCAGAAGACAGTTCAGCCTCAGATTGTCAGTTTTCACAATTGAAACCACTGTATTCTCAGCAGATGTATTTTTCTGATTTTTCTCTCCTGCCGGGATAGCAAGATCTAAAAGTAAAACCCTGGAGTTTAGCACTACAGAACCTGACTTTGTTTACCTGTGAGAATTTTTAGGCATCAGACATCTGTATTCTTGGAAACACTGAGGGCATGGCACTCCTGTCAGACCTGACCTCACAGACTGCTCTGTGGTTGTCATCCCTTTTGTGTAGAAAAGCTGTTTTGACACACAGTGTGGATGTGGCATTGTGCTCAGTGCTTGCTCCCCGAGTAAAAAGCTCTGTGTTTGCATGCTGGGGCCGAGATTTCCTTTAGACACTTTACATAATCTTAAAATCTACTTTGATGTCTTGTTATTTGGTATGACTGCAAGATTCAAACTCTGTTTCCATCAGCAAGGCAGTGCAGTCAGAGAATCAGAAGGGTTTGGTCTGGAAGGGACCTCTAAAGGTCATCGAGTCTCACCCCCTGAGGGGGCAGGGACACCCCCAACTAGATCTGGTTACTCGGAGCCTCGTCAGGGATGGGCCCTCAACTACCTGCCTCAACAACCTGTACCAGTGTCCACCACCCTCTTGGTGAAGAACTTGCTTCTAACATCCAATCTAAATGTGCTCTTCTCTAGTTTAAAACCTTTGCCCGTCATCCTGTCACTACAGGTCTTTGTGAACAGCCCCTTTCCCGCCTTCTTGTAGCCCCCTTCAGGCACTGGCAGGGGGGTGATGGTCTCCTTTGAGCCTTCTCCAGGCTGAACAACCCCAACTCCTTCAGCCTGTCCCCATAGCAGAGCTGTTCCAGCCCCTGAGCATCTCTGTGGTCTCCTCTGGTCCAGCTCCATCCGCTCCATGTCCCTGCTGTGCTGAGGGCTCCAGAGCTGGATGCATGGCTCCAGGTGAGGCCTCACCAGAGCAGAGTATCTTCCCCCAGGTAGATGTGAGGAAAGGCTTCCTGATGTTTATATAAGAACACATTTGGGCACAGATATGTTTTTGTGCAGGTTGAGTGGAGTGGGAATGACTGCATCAGGAATGGACCCAGGGTACTGAGCTCTGGGCAGCCTTACAGCCAGCCTTGCCAAGAGAACCTTATGTCTATTCTGTACAAGCATTACAAGAGGGGTTTGATATCTTCCTCCAATGCATTAATGGAAGTAGTAGGCCATAAAAGTAGTAGGCCTTTTCCTGCAGAAAGAAAGCAGCTCGTTCTCTCCTTTTAAGACAAATAAAAACCAAAACAAAATCTTTGCTGTGTTACATGAATTATGCAAGAGTAAGAATACACAGCAGTGTAAACAGTTATCAATACAGTATTCAACAGCTGTCCTTCACATCTGCATTTCAGGTATAAGGTTGGAGTATCTTTTTGGTCACATTTTTGCCTTTATGTAATTGATGAAGAGGAAGTCTTGTAGCAGGACCACATGTTCTGCTCAGGGTAAGCTCTTTTGGTCTTCTACAAGCAAACTCGCATCACTTTGAAGTACATTCTGTACCCACATTCTGAGGCCCCTCAAAAAAGGACACGATTCTCTAGAGGTGGCCTGATGAGGGCCAGGTAAAGGTGCATAACAACCTCCTTGCTGTTTGCCTTCATCTCAGCCAGGACACAGGGCTCCCCTTCCTTCCTGCTTGCAGTCCCCAGGCATTACCTGCTGGGGTATTGGCCCATCCCATAGGCAGATCTTTCTACCTGTTCTTGCTGAATTTGATGGTATTCCTCTGAGAGCCTCTCTGAAAGACAGCCCTGCCCTCGAGCACATTGTCAAAATGCCTCACTTTGTTGTGGGCCACAAACTTCATGATGGTGTGCCCAGTCTCCTCTAATATTGAATTTTATTAACAATTTCAAATATAAAAAGACTGCTAGTAAACCAGACTGATAATAACAACTATAATATATATTACAATTTCTTTTACATTAAAAAACAAATTAAAAAAAATTGGAAAATACCCTCACTGGCAGCTTCCAAAGGGTATATTTCATTTTTTAATTTACTTGTGCCTGCTTTGTGTACTAGGTACTTTGTGTATCTTCCCCTGGTAAAAAAGAAAACAAAACCCATTAATCTGTAAACTGCTTCTATTTTCAAAGGAAGGTATTTTAGTTTCCCAATTCTCTTACAAAAAGGCTTTATTATCAGAGGGGCTGTTACAACTAATGAGTTCATGTTTCAACACAATCCCATTAGAACTTCAGTAAATTAAACTGCATTGTAAAGCAAAAAATAACTGAAAAGAAAATAAATTCAAAGTACTGTAATAATACAAATCACTACAATGTACAGTCAGGTCAGGATACTGGCATTTATCAGCAATGGTAATTATTAGACACGTTATAATGTCTAATGGCATTCTTAAATAAATAATAAAATACAAAAATAAAGAATGGCATTATTAAAATTGATCGTGTGATCATCATAGTTAGGCAACATTGGATAGTTTGGTTAGGCCTTGATATGTATTTGTTCTTGGGGCTTGGACTAAAAAAAATACTAATGTATAAATTAATAAAAATAAATCAAACCAAGAAAACTGGAAATACTTCCACTATGAAAAAGCTTTATTTCTAATATCTCTGTATTTACTGTGACTCAGATACGTAGAACCAGGAAGAAATTGGAGTGGGACATTCCAAAAACGTATCCACTTGAAAATGAAGTGTCCTGTCCTCTGACACACTATGGAATCCACTAGAGAATTGATACTGCCAGAAACCAACAGAAGGAGCCTGTTATTTCTTTACTTTTATTGTTTAAATGGTATGCATTCCTCTTTCTTTAAAACTGACTCAGAAGCTATAAACCAAGATATATTTTCCTGAAACTTTTGATCTTTTTCATTCAGCAACATACTGATTTAATTTTTCATACTTTTTTCCCCAAGAAGCCATGAAACTAATGGGCCTTGCACTTTCATCTTTGTCAGAGTGAATCCAGGAACCGAGGTTAACCTGCTGCTTTTCAATCTGTATCTTTAGCACCTGCACCATTATTTGAACTAAAATTCAGCAGAAAATCAAATAATTGCTTTGTTTTTTTTCAGAGATGCTTCTTAATTAAACTTTGTACAATGTCATGGCAATACTGAGTAATGTCAGAAGCCACTTATGTCTCTGAGGTAGCATGTTTGCATGCCCACCAGCAAAGCATTTACTTCTATATTATTCATCAGGGTCTATGAAATGGGTTCTCACACTCTCAGATTAAAATCTGAATTTCTTCTGTGGAGATGTGGGAAATCAAGAATTCAGCCATTTTATCTTGGTCTATAGCTGATGGTCCTACTCATCCTTCTTTAAATCATTCTTGAAATGCAAAAATTCCCTTTTTTTTTTTTTCCTTCCTCTTGAGGTAGTTAAGCTCACCCTACTGCCCCTAGCTTGGCTTGGAAGTACCCAGGGTGGGGGGAACATGCAGCTACCCCAGCAGCACTGGGACAGCTTCTCCCTGAGGGTGAGAAATGGGCACTGTTGTGCCCCTGTGCTGCCAGCTCCCACTTCACCCAGGCTGCACCAGAGAGGAGAACAGAAGGTGCTGTTTCTTGCTGAGGTAGGAAGGGATTGAAGAGGCAGGTTACAGTGCATTAATCGACACATTCTTTGATTTATTAGTGTAATTTTCTCTCTGCATGGAGGGCCATTGTCATTTCCAGTTAAACACTGCTGATGGAGAGGGCTCCACTGGGTTGCACTGCCATTGTTCAGCCCACGCTGCTGCTGCTCACTGGGAATGGAATATGTGGACAGTTTTTGCAGGGAGGAAAAATACTACTTAGCACTGTTGAAAAGAGACAGCAGATGGGAAGACTATTTCTTAAAATAATCCTCCCTAATGGACATTGCCATCACAATCGTGCAGAAAGAAAGAGGAGGAAAAAAATCTGTCTGCAGCATCTGTGAAAGGAAATCCTGGGAAAACAAATAAATTAGGCTGTTTTAAACAGACAACTGACTGCACAAGGACCCGGAGTTATTTATACATCACAACATGTTTGCTTTATTGCTACTTCCATCTCGTTTATGGATGGCTTAGCTGAATTTTCAGATGTGTTCTGTCAGATCACAGTCCCAACCCTGGTTCTTTTACAGTGCTTCCAAGTAGGGACAGAAATTTGCTTAATCAGCTGGGAAATTCTTGGCATCGGGATCCCAAAGGTAATGCCAGCCAGGTTTAGACCAGGTTTGTAGCCACTTACTCTTGTCCTTCTGTCCAGCACAGAAAGTAGAATGTTTAAATAGAAAATTTCCTTTCTTTTTTCTTTTTTCCCTTGAAATGACATCCATATTTGCAAATATTTGTCATCACTTCTGCTCTCATTTTGGCAGTGAGTAAACAATCCATAAAGCTTCACAGAGATTTTGTTCTGTCTCCTTTCAGTTTTTAGTTTAATTAAATCATATTTTCTTAATTCTATTTGTTGATCTGGGCAGTGTCTCATATATTTTGGTAGTATCTAGAGGCTAATTATAATACTTGCTTTGCATTGTAACTTTCATTACAGCCGTTCTCTAACATTTCAGTTCTGCATAACTAAACTGTTTTCTTTTTTTTTTTTTCTTCCCCTCTCTTACAAAAGTCTTGCTATTTCCAGAATGTGCATATATTCCTTGTTTGATTGGGTCTATTAAATTGTATGGAAATAAGCATGGATTTTCCCTGTAGCAAAATGTCACAGAATGAGTTCCAGTACTGCTGAGTGGAACTAGGGGAATGAAACACACACACACACACACACACACACACAAAATCAAATAAAAGAAAAAAAAAGTAAATAAGAAAGAAAAAAGTGCATGCTGGAAATAGGAATCAGAACAGATGGTCTGTGTTAGTATTTTTAGATATTCTATTACATAAAGTGGTAGGAGGGAAACTAAAAAGGTAGATAGCAACCTTTTTTAATAGTAGAAATATTCTGTTGATACTCTCTTATCCAAGCTCATCTACAGTAATGAAGTGACTAGACAGCCTTAATAAATACTAGTTATTCTCTCTGCCCTGTATGGGCACGAAAACTGACAATCACACTGCTAAATAGTAGCAATTTCCATGTGAAAGTTAATTTCTTAATGAGTTCAATTGGAATTGCACAGATACCTGCAGTAATGAGGAGTATCTGGTCTGTGTGGCTTTTCCAGACTTGGGCATTTATTGGGAAGAGAATGTTGATGATTTCACAGCATCAGATCAGCAGGACTGATTGGCACATGAAGTTCCCAGCAACAGGCATCAGAGTGTCTCCAGAGGCAGGAGGAGAGCTCTGTCTCTGCCATGTGTCCTGCTTGGCTGCCCCAATATTCAGCTCTTGGTTTAGGGGCTCGGTTACCACCCCAGCCTTGGCAATGTTGCCAAGAACCTTCCCTCTGGGTTCAGCAGAGCTTGCTCCATCACTGTGTGAAAAGCAGAGTGGGGTAGACTCACTTGTGTGTTCTGCACACTGACGGTTCACTCAGCTTGGTGGCCAGGACCAAAGAAAAGCTCTTCTGCTGTGTCCTGGTGTAAGGCAGAAACTCAACAGCAGTTGCAGAGGTGCAGTGCAGATGTTGTGAACGGAGCAGTTGCAGAGGTGCAGTGCAGATGTTGTGAACGGAGCAGTTGCAGAGGTGCAGTGCAGATGCTGTGGGCTGTGGTTAGTCACCGTGTCATGCCTGAGAAAGCTGCAGCATTTTGCAGTACCGTGCTTCAGGCTGCTGGTCAGGGTGTGCTCTCTGGAGGGGTGGGATGTGCATTAGAATTCAGTCAGGCAGAAGCCTGTCACAGAAAGGAACGTTTCCAAGCTGTTTTGGAACGAGATGTGCAGCCTGTCTGGTCTAGAGCAGGAGTCAGACAGCTGCAGTTCTTCAGAACACTTCACCATGTGGGTCCAAAAACCTTTACCAGGGTCGTTACTCAGGATGAGACTGGAGAAAACATGAAGTGTACTACTGCTGATTTAGGAAGAGTAGGTGCAAAGCTGATCACCATGGTCAAACCATGTACTGGGAGTAACAGTGGAATCAGGATCATCAGGAATATCTCTCTGGCATGATCTGGGCCCTGGCAGGGTCACACAGAAGCTGAATGGCTCCTGTCAAGAGTCACACATCAAAATGTAGGTGCTTACATTTGAGATGAAAGTTCCCTTCAGCTCCCTGAATTCTCTTCTGAGCCTGGAGACATGCACTGAAGATATAGAGGATGAAGAAAGAGTAAAATGAAAAAGAATTTCTAAAATATGCATTTACTTACCAAAGAACCGATCATTTCAGTAAGTCCATTAAGGCCCAAAACACAAGTTACATCTTTAGATGGCAAAATTTAATACTGAAGTCAGATGTTCTTCACTAATTTATTAGCTAGGAAACTTTTCTTAGTTCCTCATTTAGGATATGCTATCTCTCTATTGCTGTCTAAAGCAGTTTTTAATACAGGCATTAAACACATTTCACTGAGCCATTTAGTTTGGCCACAATGCATCTCTCCAATTAGGTAAAACCTCGGCATAGAGCCTTAAGCCTCTTTATGCCTGTGCCTGTTCCATCCGTAACATCAGACTGGTTTGGTCTGTTGACATCTCGGATCCAAGCATTGCTCCCCCACATCATAAATAGACATTTCCCTTTACCTTTGGGTGTCTTTCTCACCCAAAGAATATGCTGTTTGCAACATGCCAGTCAAAATGTCACAGGATGTCAGAGGTTGGAAGGGAGCTCTGAAGATCATCGAGTCCAACCCCCCTGCCCCAGCAGGACAGAGCTAGGAATCAAGGTCCTGTTAACAGCTGTGATGGGTCATGATGTTCTGTCTGTGCAATGAATGCACAGGTGATTGATTGATGCCACTTGTATTTCAGGTTTGTAATTATGTTTAATATTATGTTCTTACTGAATATCGTCAAAGAATTATTTTCAACTAGATAACGGCTGATGAAATGATTTTAAAGAGCACTGCAAATGAGACTCATCATTACACCTTCAAATCCCTGGAGAAATTGTCTCTCTACCTTGAGAAGCTTTGCCTATACCAGGAAGAAAATTCCAGTTTCCTCTGGCTTTGCTTCCATTTGTGCCAGCAGTATTTATTTGGAAGCAAAGGCAACCATGGATGAGAGCAGGATTCAGACACAACACAAAAGCTTTGGCCGGGGGTAGCTTGTTGGTTTCTTTAGTAGATGCATTCAGGACTGAAATGAGGTGCATTAAAAACCAGAGCAGTGCTGTACTCAGATCAGAGCAGCCTGCAGTCAGGTCCTGCCTCCAGCTGAGCCACTGCACCACAGTAATGGTAGGATTTTCCAGATTTTCCAGCAGTTTTTAGATGTCTTTCACATCTCCATAATCGCTCTTGCTTGTAGATGTTTTGTTGGCAAACTTGCTGACAGAGTGCTGCTGGTAAATTCCATTTAAGAGCTCTATTTTCCCATTCGTTCCATGATTTCTCTGGCCTGACTGGATCATATTCCTGCAATCAATTCTAAATTTCTACCTAAATCTTGCCATGAATATTCTGTCCTTTAAAGACCAGGCAGGAATCTGTGAAAAACAGCCACCCTGATAAAATCAAGCATACCGTTCATTCTGGGGATATTTATGGTGCATCAGAGGCATAATAGAAAGAAAGACCTCAGGAAATGAACCTTTAAAAGTGCATAACTCACTGCCTAGATGCAATCAAAGTGTTGGGTTTTTTTCCCCCTCTCTTTCTGCAGCTTTGTGGAAAGTTTTCTTTCTATACCCGTGCTTGCATTTTTGGACAGCACTGTGCTCTTTAGCATTGAAATGCCCTTTCTTTACCAGTGGTGTCTCAGAGTAGATTAAAGCAAGGCTTGTTAGTTTTCCATTTGATTATTAATTTGTCTTAGCTGACAAACACTTGCAACAATTCCAAACATGAGGGATCCAGTTTTATCAAATTCCAGGTATCCGTAATGAATTAGTACAGGACTTAAATGTATTTTCACATGTTATCTGATTTATTAGTCTTTGTGCTTAAAAGTATTTTCACATGTTACCTCTTTATTAGTCTTTATTTATTTGTTTGTTTGTTTACAGTTTTTCTTTCTTTTATTTTTAATTTTTTAATAGCTCGATTCTTGAAATAGTTCTATACATTTAGGAGAAATATGTCATAATCAAGACAAATATATATACCCAATTTTATGTACAGGTGCTCACCTCCTGTCAGGCCACAATAATGAAAACAACTCATTTCCAAGGAGGACAATTTTATTTCATTGCAAAAATCATTCTCATTCAGGCCAGTGGCAGGGCAGAAAAACTGAAGTCAAGAGTCACTCCCTAATTTTCCCATAGCAACTGAACCATCTGTAAACAACACAACCTGTTAAATGTCATTAGTTTCGATCCACATGTTCCCATAAACTTCTTTTGGGCTTTACTGAGCCAGCAATGTATGTTAATCCTATCAGAAGGAAACTCCTGTGGGAATAAAATAGCCTCAAGGTAAGGGGAAGAGTCTCTCACTGTATCACTGGAGTGGCTTGGAGTGGAAAGAGGTCCTTAAATGGCCATTTCTCATCCACACAGGAACTCTGTTGGCTATTGGAGTTGTATCTGGCTTTTTGAGACGTGTGCTGTACTGTCACTGACCATTCATATCATCCCACAAAAATAACATCCCACGATAGGCTCTCCTAGAATTTAGGAACCATAAACCTTATTATTTCATTTTAATTAAGTCTATGACTCTGGAGTGAGCAGAAAACTGGTGAAGCAAAGCTGGGACAAAAGCACGCCATGAAGGTTTTCTGGATTTTCTCTTCCTGTGTTGCCAGAAACCTTTCAATCTTCCTCTATGTACATCAAGTAGCTGCTAGAGTCAGGAATCTCTCTCCTGCCAAATCAACTAGCTTTTCATTCTCCTGTAGGCTTGCACTGACTCAAGTCACGGCTTGACTTAAGTCTGACTGGAACAGCTGAAACTGTAAATGGATTTCTAATTGGCTGAAGGGTTTGTAAACACATGTGTATAGCTGTGTATTATTAGAGGTGGTCAGGTTGGCTGCTATGAACAAGGAAAAGGAGTCTTTCCATCTTTTGGATATAGGTAGCACAACACTGGTAGCACTTGACTTCTGTAGTTGTTTTTTAATTTCTACCTGACTTTTTGCTTATTTTCACTCTGATCTTTTCCGTTTTGACTTGATATTAATTGTTTCATTGGAAGTAAGTTACAGAATCACAGAATCATAGAATGTCAGGGCTTGGAAGGGACCTAGAAGATCATCTAGTCCAACCCCCCTGCCTGAGCAGGATCACACAGACCAAGTCACCCAGGAACAGATCCAGGTGGGTCTTAAGTGTCTCCAGAGATGGAGACTCCACAACCCCCCTGGGCAGCCCCTTCAAGAGCTCTGGCACCCTCACTGAGAAAAAGTTCCTTCTTGTGTTGACCTTAAACTTCTTGTGCTCCAACTTGCACCCATTGCCTCTCGTCCTGTCATTGGACGACATTGAGAAAAGTCTGACTCCATCCTCTCTACACTCACCCTTAACATATTTTTAAACATTAATGAGGTCCCCCCTCAGTCTCCTCTTCTCCAGGCTAAAGAGCCCCAGCTCTCTCAGCCTCTCCTCAGCAGGGAGATGCTCCTATGATTCTATGATCCACTGCCCTCCCCTCATCCATCCATCTACTTGTATCATCATACAAGGCTATTAGATTAGTCAAGTATGACTTCCCCTTATGTAATCCACGTTGACTACTTGTGAGAAGCCTCCTTTCCTACAGATGCTTAGAGATGGCATCGAGGACAAGTTGTTCCATCACCTTCCCAGGGATGGAGGTGAGGCTGACGGGCCTGTAGTTACCCGGGTCCTCCTTTTTGCCCTTTTTAAAGATTGGGACAACATTGGCCTTTCTCCAGTCCTCAGGCACCTCTCCTGTTCTCCAGGACCTTTCAAAAATGATGGAGAGTGGTCTAGCAATAACCTCTGCCATCTCCCTCAGCACTCGTGGGTGTATCCCATCAGGGCCCATAGATTTGCAGATGACCAGTCTGCTCAATTGGTCTCTAACCCAAGCCTCATCAAGAACTTCCTCCCTCCAGACTTCCTCTGTGGTCTTGGAGACCTGGGACTCCTGGTAGCTGACCTTAGTAGTAAAGACCGAGGCAAAGGTGGCATTCAGTAACTCAGCCTTCTCTCTGTCCTCAGTCACCAGGGCACCCGCTTCATCCAGCAGCGGGCCCACACTGCCTTTAGGCTTCTTTTTGCCTCCAACATACTTGTAGAAGCTTTTCTTGTTATCTTTGATCTCCCTCGCTAGCTTGATTTCAAGGGAGGCCTTAGCTTTCCTTGTTGCATCCCTACATCTTTTGAGAACCTCCCTGTATTCTTCCCAGGTGGCCTGTCCACATGGATGCTCCTTTCCACAATTGTGAAAATAAGGTGCAATAACTATAACAAGGGAGACAAAACAGACTTGTTGTTATTTTGGGCTAGTATAATGGGTCACAATTTAAAAATTGGAGTAATGTAAATACAGTTATAGCTTATCTGCATTGGGAATAGAAATTTGGTACAGCAATTTTCATGCCAAGTCATATGCTTCAAGAAGAATACCCACCACATTATTTGTAAGAATTATAGGCATCAGAATACTTTATGAGCCAACTTTAAATCAATATTACCATGAAACACTCACAAAGAATATAGAGTTGCTATAAAACATTAATTTATTAAATCATTTATGGTGCTTTTTCCCAGTTCATCTATCCTACTTTCACATTACTCTTAGAGTTTTTTGAACTTGTTAACTTTTTTCATCACTCAATCATGGAACTGTCAGGGTTGGAAGGGACCTTAAAGCTCATCCAGGTCCAACCCCCTGCCAGGGCAGGGACACCTCCCACTAGAGCAGGTTGCTCAGAGCCCCACCCAGCCTGGACTCCAACACTGCCAAGGATGGGGCTGCCCCCACCTCTCTGGGCACCCTGGGCCAGGCTCTGCCCACCCTCTTGGGAAAGAAGAAGAAATTCTTCCTCATGGCTGAGCTGAGTTCACCCAGCTCTAGTTTGGATCCAGCCCCTCCAGTCCTGCCACTGCCCCACAGCCTCCAAAGTCCCTCCCCAGCTTTCCTGGAGCCCCTGCAGATCCTGGCAGCCACTAGAAAGTCTCCCTGGAGCCTTCTCTTCTCCAGCCTCAACACCCCCAACTCAGCCTGTGCTCACAGGAGCTGCTCCAGCCTCTGCCCATCCTCATGGCCCTTCTCTGGACATGTCCAGCCCCTCCAGATCTCTCCTGTGCTGGGGGCTCCAGCACTGGAGGCAGCTCCAGGGGGGTCTCCCCAGGGTGGAGCAGAGGGAGGGAATCCCCTCCACCTGGTGGCCATGTTCAAAATCAAGCTGCATCCTCTTAATAAAGCTGGCATCATGAATGGAGAACTCCTTTATATATAAATAAGTGATTGTTTCAGTTCAGCTTCCTATTAGAAAAAAAAAATTCAAATTATGGCAATGAAATCTCAGTATAACCCAAATGCTTCTCTTTTTTTTCAAATCACCAAACACCTGAAGGAAGAGGAAAGATGATGGAGCTCAATTCAGGTTGCCACAAGCACAGGGAAGGAAGAGCTTTTCTTTCTCTTCAGGGAAAAAGAACAAAAAACCCCAAAAGTATGTTTAAAACTGGTTTATCAGCATTTTGCAACACTTATATTAATTACTAGAACTCAAATAATATACCTTCTGTGAAAGTAGCTGCTAAATTCCAGTGTACATGTTGTATTAATAGGAACAGAGATGTTCTAGGCTTCTTCTGACAGATGGAGATAACAGTAGGTAGAGAACTCAGGTGCCACAGACTTTGTACACCTCATTTCCCTGCCTGTAAAACACAATTAAAATGCATATATATATATTTATTTTTTTTTTATTTTTTTTTTTCATACTACATTGTAAGACCCCAGGAGAAATAACCAGGTCTTGACGTAGGCATGAGCCACATGTGTCAGTTCAGGTCTCAGCTGTCAGTGCTGTTGTAATACAGAGAAATCAGCAAGAACTGAAATCAGATTAGGCTTCAAAGTGCTGGAGAAACCTTAGTCAACCCTTTGTGGTTTCCTCTTGTGCACGGGATCAGTGTCTCTTCTTAGCTCAGAATCAAGCTCCAGCTCTAATAAAGCTGGCACGATGACAGGAGTTACTGTGTGCAGATTGGCCACTTATCATCAAACATCATTTCCTCCATCAGCTTGGTAGCATTAGTAAGTGACACTCAGGAGTAATCTTGATTAAAGGAGCTAATTTCCACAACCAGTACATGGTTTTCTGTTTTCCAGGAGGAGTACAAATCAAGGCATAATGACAGAAGTTTTGCGCCTGGGGCCAGGTGTAAGAAAAGTGGGGTTTTGCTTCCTTCTTCACCAGCTTCTCAAGTGTTTCTGTGTACTTGTAGTGCATCTTTCTTCACTTTTTTATTCAGTAGCAAGGAATTATTTTTCTCTCAGAGTAAACTGTGCCTATTTCTTTTTGCTAGCACTAATAGGAATAAGAGGAATGTGAAAATGCTGATTCAGTCGGTCCTGTTGGTTTCTTTTGGAGTTACCAAGCAGCACTGTGACATCAGCTGGTATCTCAGTATTAACCATGTATTCCACAAGCCTCCTGTGAGCTCTCCTGTGAGCTCTCCTTTTCACTCAGATGTTATTCACACTACACCTAAATGCCCTGCAGTGTAAGGACAGTCCACCCTGTTACCCTTCTCCTTCTCCACGGGTGAACACATGAAGAAAACAGGAGCTATTTGAGATTATGACATCTTTAGCAAACCATTCTTTGCCTGATTTTCCTCAAACACAAAATACACGGGCTCTTAACCCTCTTAGTAAGAAGTCTCTGTAAGAAATGGCAGCAGCTCAGTTTCTGAAGGACTTTCAAGCATGGATTCCTTTGTTTCCCTTTGATGCACAGGTGTTGAATTGGACTTTCTGTGAAGAAAAGGCCATGGTGATAGATTCTGTTTAGTAATTTGACAAGTGAGATTTATTCCTAGATGGAGGGGAATCAGAGACACGAATTTGTTATCTGTGTACATTTGATGATCCTTGCCACTGTATTCCTGTTCTGGAGGTGTTTGTTCTTTGCTGGAAAGGCTACAACTTCTGGTTCTATACAAGGAAGTGATTTCAAATTCCAAAGTCACCTTGAGAGCTGGTTGCTGTCAAAACTCAAAAAATGATGGAAGGAATTTCCAAAGTGACAAGTGCTGCCACACTTATCAAAGAAAATTTCCAAGTGTTTTAATTAAGTCTATGACTTCAGAGCTGACTAGTCAATATATAACTTCAGTTCTTTTAAAAACTAGAGAAATATATACATATTAAAAAGTCCTTTTAGTTGGCTGGGAACATAGTATTATTGTTCAAATGTCTAGAGCAGTATGTTACTTGATTGTTCTTTTTGCAGCTCAAATTCAATTTTAGATTATGTTTAAAATTATCTGCTGTATTCTTGTTATCAACTGCCAAGCACATGATATTCTGGAAAGCTGATACTGCTAAACCTCTTATGCAGATTTTTTTTGTTTTTCCTTAAATGCTATGCCTAATTTTAGCACCGTTAACATTGTCATCTTGCAATTATCCAGGGGCATATTCAGCATGACTTGCAAATAATAGATCAGCAAAGGGTTTTCCCTCCTACGGGCTTCTATTTCAAATGCCTCATGACCTCAGAGGGTATGTAAAAGTTATTCTGAGCTACTAGCCCACCTACAACATGTCACTGTGGATCATTGCAAAGTACTATTACCAAAAAATGCACTGAAGCTGGTGAAGAGGACAGGAGTCATTATTACACTTGTAGTGGTGGAGTCTGTAAGCTGTTCTGCTTGGTGAGTCAGTTAAAAGCAGCAGAGAGGAAGAATGGAATATTTCAATCCACAGCTTCACCAGTGTGGTTGCATGAGTTATGCTGCCAAGTGCCAGATGGTCAGTGACTTATCTGAGGGCTTAGATAATTTATTGAAAATCACATTCATTTGTTTCTATCACATTTCTCCTTATGAACAGTTTGAGGTCTTTCTCTCTATGCAGTAAGTGAGTAAATGAGGGGATCTGCCATGTCCTTCTTGCTTTATCCTGTCCTCAGGCAGGAATTCCTGGGAGCACTTTGAGCTTCTGGTGGATGGCAAAACAGAATACATGGAATGAACGGGGGTTTTGCAGCTCTGTGTTCTCAGGAGACTTCTGGCTGAGACTAAGGAAAAGAGTTGAGCTGGGTCCAGATGGTGCAAAATTCAACAGACACTGATTGACACCATCAGAAGTTTGCAGTTGATAAGGAGAAATGCTGCTGTGCAAGGACAATTGCAGTGACTCCAGCAGTGGCCAGGTAAAGGACAGAGAGAATAAAGTATCTGACAACTGACCTTATTTTTGCCTGCCCCCTCTTCTCCTTTTTGTTTTAATTTCTCATCTCTTATTGAAAAAGGTTTTTTAATGCCTGAGAACCCTGTGTCCAGCTCTATAAAGTGCCATGGGTGCCAGAGCTCTGATACAATGGTAGAATTGCAGTGGTGGCTGCTTGGAAATTCCACATACCTAAAACTTAAGTCCTAGACTAGGGATAAACTTGGCAGAAATTGGCATAACCCATTAACTTTGGTTGCTTCTGAGACTACTCCTGACTTCTTTCCTAAAAATCCCACAATAATCACCACTAGTGAGGTTTTGCAGCTGAGGTTTTTCTTTAACTAGGGGTTTTGAAACAGAAATAGAAAAGATTTTCAAGATTCTGTGAGAGAAACCCAGCCCTCAGAAAGGTAATTTCACCAGATCCTGGTCTCTGTCTCCTTGTTGCCCAGCTGCGCTGCATGCAGATGATCTTCTGTGTTGCTTGAGCTTGGGAGGTGATGTGCAAGGAAAGCAAATGCAGAGTTAGATAATTAATTACCCTGTACTTTAAATTGCAGGTATTTTCTCTTAACTGTTTGGTCTTTAATATCAGTAGATAAATGGCATTTCTTTTTCTCATTAAGAGGAAGAAGAGGGAAGAAATGTACAAAATAGAATGATCTCTGGATAAACCAAACAAAAATAACAAGTAACAAAATAAGATGGGAGGATGAATAGCCAAGAGCAAAGGCACATTAATCAAGAAGATGAGCCTGGCCGATTTAGAGCCAGTATTTAGGGCTGGGGAAGAATAGCAATTAGAAATAGACCCTATTTTTATTTCATTGTGTAATACCTCCAATGAACAAAGTGATGCACTGGAAATTAATTAGGAAATCTCAGAATTTAAGGCACTTAAAACTTTTAGTAAAAACAGTTTAGTAAAAAAAAGCCCTTTTAGTAATAGCATTTCAGGGCATGCTAACTCCCTGTTAGCAACCTGTCTTTTGTTTGTAACCTGTCTTTTCTTATGCTCTTTCATTGCTTTGGATTTGGGATTACGATTTTTCTTGAGGTCCCAAGTACTACTGTAACTACTGTAACAGAAAAAGAACATGGCAAAATAACATTTTTCATTGCAATGTTCACTGGGACTGCCGTACTCTGATAAATTCTGTGTGGTGATGGGATCTACTGTTCAGAACAGGAAAATCAGGACATATTTCAGCTTAGTTCCATGTCATCTAATAGTCCATTCTCTCTTGCAAGCAGTAGGAGCTAGAAACAGCCTCATGCTGGGTGTCTGGGGCCAGATCCCTGCTTTTGGCCACCAGGAAGCCAACAGCAGAGAATGAACTGAAAGGAGGCGCCTCGAGGTATTAACCAGCAACACACTGCTGGCCTTGTCCTCTGAGGAAAACTGGAGTGAAGCAGCCTCAGCAAGAGAGAAAGACACTACAGATTGCTGGTGGGAACAGTCTCAACCACTAAAGCTTTGTAGCCTTCAGGGCCAGTGGCTTTATTTACATCAGAGTATGCTGCCGAGTCCAGTGTCGTTGTCATTCCCTGGTGCTGCTGTCCTTGGGCTTGCAGCTATGCCTGGAAGTGCAAGAAAGCTCCACAGAATGAAATCCTGCACTTATCACAACAGAGTTCTGAATGAGAAGTGGAATAGCTGAATCAGATTAACTCTGCTGAACATCTCGTATCTTAGTAAAAAAAAACCCCACAAGGACCCAGAAGAAGAATCCTGCAGCCTAGACTGTAATAAAAAGATAAGAAGAAAAAATTGTGCTGGCTCTAAAATTAATTTTCCTAAGGGCAGGGGGCATAAGTGGAAGCTGTGTGGTGTTCCACAGCAATATCACAGCCCACAGGACACTACTGTGCACAAGGGTAACAGGGACACACCGTTCCTTAGATATGTGATTAATGGGAAACATTGATAATGTTGATGAATCTGTCATATAAAAGGGGGAAAAAAACCCCTCACCTGAAATAGAGTTATTCAAACAAAGATGAAAAAGAAAAGTAAAAATTCTGCTCAGAATGATGTATTAATCCATCATTCTGTTGAGTCTCAATTCCAGTACTGGTCTTAGTAAAACACTGAGTGCCAGTTTGGGGTATTTAGTGTGATATTTAATTTAAAGCTGTTATTGACTTCTGGAAAAAATCTAACAAGCATTTAGCTTCATTTATTAACATCTAAAGATGCAGCATTCATCATCAGTGATTTTAATTAACGTTCCTCTTCAGCAATGATATACAACAGTTAGGTGACCTTGACGAGGAAACATTCCACAATATTAAATAATAGACATCCAAAGGATTATTTTGATTTCTGCATCTGCCTGATTCATTCATTCCTTTGTCAAAGCTTGTTCCTGGTAGAATAAAGCCATGTATGCAATGAGACAATTCTTTGAATTCTAATCCATTTTTCTTTAACTTTCAGATTGAAGTTTAGCTTCCTCTGGAGGGGATTATCACTAGATATTAAGGGTTATTTCCTGATTAATTGTTTTTTTGAGTGGCTGCTTGTGTTTTGGAAAAATTTTTTATCTTTTCCAGATAATTCTCATAGCACAGACCAAAATTTACAAGTATTAATAACTAAATAGTTTTATAAGAAAACTTGCATATGAGCACCTCTAGGATACTTTGGGTGAATTATTCAAACTTCATCAAAAGACCTGGGGGAAGAGAAATTTTTATAAACACCACCAGTGGCTTTATAAGGATCTTTTTGTTTTAACCCCCTTGCCATAAGCAGGTACAAGAGCAGGTTGCTCGAACACTTAAGATGGAAATGATCCATGGGTAGGAAAAAGTTCAGTCAGGTTGACACCTTTTCTCTTCCACTGTAGCTACTGCTTTACAGTCTCTGGACATTTGTCAGGGAACAAATTTCTGTAGAGTTCTTGTTTCCAGAAGGACTTGTGGAGAAACACAGAGGCTGTCTTGTAAGCAGCATCTTGAATCAGGAGGTCGTAGCCATGGAATGGCTACCCATGGTTTGGGTTGGAAGCAACCTGAAGGATCTTTCTGTTTTAACCCCTTGCCATAAGCAGGTTGCTCAGAGTCCCATCCAGCCTGGCCTTGAGCACTTGCAGGGATGGGGCATCCACAGTCTGGAAAGGGCTGGCACCTGCTAAACCATCAGAGTCTAGAAAGGGCTGGCACCAGAAGCTTTTGAAACTGTTCTTTTGAGAAACTCACCCAGTGTGAGCAAGAATCATTTTCCTGTGGCCCTGAGGCTACCCAGGGCTATATAGCCTGTGGACAGAAGAGGTCATTTGCCTGCTCAAAAGTCTGACAGCACATGCATTCGGTAGAGGTATGGACAGAACATGTCAGATATGATTGAAGAACCTTCTCTGGATGGTTGGAACCAATCAGTTCTATGTTGTGTGAGAAGTCTGACTGTGGCTTTTCAAGGAAGGGCCCAAGTGAACTGCTTTCTTTCTCTGAATGGTGGGGCTTCTGAAAAAGATATACAGAAAGTACTTAACACCTGCCATATGAGAAAGGCAAAATGCAGGGACATGTTAAATTATGGTGAGGGAAGACACAAGCTGAAGAAATGTAAGTTGTAAGGGCATTATCACAGTTGAGAATGTGCTTTCAGAGGTAGCACTGTGCTTTATGTCGTATGGAACTTGTTACGCGAGACCTCATTTGACATGGAAGTTCAAAGAGCTTTGTTTCATTTACTGAAGGATTTCCCCAGCCACTCTATTGCAGGGATCTCTACTTGCTCTGTTTTCTGTAGGCTCTGATCTACTGGGACTTCCCTCACTCCTCAGACTGCATATGGAGGTACTCAGAGTACATCCGAACGTTTGGTGCCCCTTGTTCTCACAAGGTGAGGGTCAAGTGAAGACTCCTCCTCTGATCCATAGCAAGACAGTGGCAATCTCTAGTCACACTCTCTGTTAAAAAATTTAAATAGTTCTCAATACTTCAGGATACTTTTTCATACCAAGTCCACTATCCAGCAAGGAATATCCAGTTGGGTAACAAGATCCCAGCTTCCTCTGTAATTCTTTTAAAATATTTTTTTCTTTAAGCTTATAGTTTAAAAAGTAAAACACCCAAGTTTTTTAACATAATAAATCAAAGAATGCTTAAAAAAAGAAAATGATCTTGGAGAATTCTTGCTGTGGTTGGAAAAGAGAATGTCTAAGCATATTTGCTAAAGAGATCAGCAATGGAAAAACACCGTGCAACCCAATGTAAATTAGACTTGTGATATTACTTCAAGGATTTAGCAGCACTCTTGAACAAAAATTAAGGGAAATTTAACTTGTGAGTTTCATAGGTGATTGGTTTACTAGGGTTTGTGTGAAATACATTACAATCTGACCAGAAGAAAAGTGATGAGTAGTTTTATCCATGTTTCCAGCCTCCTGTAAAATGTATTATATTCTACATCCATTTTCCTCTACTTAAAAAAAAAAAGAGAAAAAAGAAAAAAAAAAGAAAACTGCTTTAGATGTAAGAATGAGTTGAACTCTGATGTGTACAAACTGTCTAGCACAAGCTCTGCTCCTGTTACACCGACTACCCTGAAGCTCCCCAAATGCAGGAACACGGAAGTCACGGGGTAATTTTGCTGTCACTCTTGATGTAAACTCCATTTCAGTGAACACCCTTTCTGCTCCCATTTCTGTTTTTGCACTCACTTTCAACTACAGCTTAATTGAGAGGAGGCATCTCACCCAGATAGGTGTAGTGGTCTCACATTGTCATTACAAGCTATTAAATAAGGTGTGTGAGGGAAATGTGATTAAATCCAAAGGTATGAAGCAGCCCGATGAGAACTGCTGGGCTGTAGAGTGGCCAGGACAGTTTCTGTTGCACCCCAGGCATCCAAAGCCTGAGGAAAAAGGTTCTATAAATCCTTAAAACTCTACAGTAGCAGCATCACCCAGCACTACATGGACCCGATGTGATGGAAATTCTGTATCCAAGTGGCTTGCCTAGCACTCTGTGCCAAGGAGAAGGAATAAAGTTCCAACTTTAAAAATGTAGCTATTGGAATGACATTTAAAACAATTATAACAGGAGTATTCCAATTATATACAGTTTTAGGAATATTTGATTAAATATTAAGCATGATGTTTATGAATTCACATAGTTTAATTAGCTTATTTCTAATAACTTTTAGGTCCAAACTTGTTTTATCATGCTTTTTCAGAAATTATTTTATCTTGATCATAACTTTAGTAGCTAGAGAACTAAAAATAATTTTCTGTCTAGCACAAACTAGAAAAATAGACAAGAGAAAATGTACCTTTCTGTCCTGCTCTGACAGGGAGCTTGGACACAGTGGTCTTTGGAGGTCCTTTCCAACCCCCACCATTCTGTGATCTAAGCCTTTCCAGATTCAGAAATGGGATTATTAGTTGGAAGGTTTTTGTGTAGTTCTGAGCAATGCTGATACATTTTAAATTGCTATTTTCTATATCAAACTGCCATCACATCTGGTATTGCAGAAGAACTTCAAGTCAAAGCCTTTAATTAGATTTTTGCAGGAATGAGATGATTTGGCTTGGAATTAGTGTCATCCAGTAAAAAGTGTATGAGAAAATGAAGCCACCTGGTAGGGAGCAATTTCTCCTGGAGTCAGCACCCTAGTAGATTAGTATATGAATGTGATAGAAGAAAACATTTGTTTTCTTGTAATAAAAAAGTTGCTCTTTGTCATCTTTTCTTGACTTTTAATCTCCTGTCACTCATTTCCTTAGCACCTTGTTCATCTGTCCCCAAGCTTTAGCTGGTTTATTTTTCTAGCTCCATGCCATAATGTTGAAGGTTCTTATTTGCAAGTGTAAACATTTCAACCCACCTCTAGAATGACAGTGTGACAGGATTCCACCTGCTCAACGTAACTTCATGACATGTTTTTCTGCCTTGTCCTCACGGAGAAATCCATCTCTTCTTTAGGCAAAAACAAGCATGTTTCCTGGGCTGCTCTCTCCTTTCTCAAAGACTACAGCTCTTCCATTTCTCTCCTGTACATTGCTTTTTGGCTCAGAGTTGTATCTAGGGCTTTCTATGTACGTGATTACAAGGCATATTGTGAGCAAAGCTATTTCAGATAGGCTTTGCTTATCTTTGCAATTAGTAGGGCTCCTCTCCACTCCCTTCCTCTGGTATCTGCTTGTTGTCATCTACTCCTTCTGTGGTCTCAAACACCCAGTGAGTGATCTCCAGTCATTTATTTGCCTTGCGGATTGCTTTCATTACCTTCTACCTCTCTTGATCTGCCTTTTCTTCCCTGTTTTACCAAACACAGCCTTCTTGTCTCTATTTCCACTGTAGTCACCTCTTCCAGTCTCAGAGATCACTCATGGCATCATGCACTGGGACTCTGAGCCAACAAACGCTCTGTGCTGTGGCTGTTGTACTGGGGGGAATCTTTCAGCAGCAAGTACCACGGCTTGAATACAAAGCCTGGACACCTTGCTTTCTACTGAGTCATCTTCCTGCAGCTTTGCTGGCAGATGTTATCTTCACAGTTGCTTTCTCAGGAAGGCTGCTTTTGGGAGCTCACCCCTCTGTGTCAACACATATTTTTGTATTTGCATGATTTTTCAAACTATTTCATACTTGGAGACAGATTTGTCTGTCAAAATCTTAATTTTTAAAGTTACCAAATCAACTCCGAGGTATGAAAACTATTGTAGAGAAAAATGTCATGGCTAAATATTCTTCATTTCTTTCACAAAATGGTAAAGGGCAACATAAGGGTGGCTTCCTAAAATGCTCTGACTACTAATGAGCTTGCAGGATAATTTTATTTTATTTTATTTTATTTTTGTTTGTTTGTCCTCAAGCATTTCAGACTCAGAACCTCTGAAATACAAAGCATTGTTATGCAAAATTATTTGGAATTTATTTTTAAAAGATCATCTGTAACCACCTTCACCTTTGCTCTTTGAGACAACTATGGAATTATCCTGTTCTTTCCAGTGTGTGCTGATCTCTTTTGTTCCAAGCCTCTGTGGAGATTCTCAGGATAACGTTTGTACCTTAAAATTCTCTATCAAAAGCTTTTCACTATCAAGAAGCAGCTGCATGTCACTGTCCTCTTCATTTTGGAGGGGTTTTGGTAAATCAAAACGTGGTGATTTTTCCACTGTTCCCAAGACTGGACATTTTACTTCCACAGAACTTGATGTTTGAAAATGGCACTGCTTATACTATATATAAATCTAATTAGAGAAGAGCCTTGATTACAGAAATGACTGGGCTGTTCTTCTGACTTGTCTCACAAGATCCGAGCTCTCATTAGACTTGTCAGTTTGAAACATTTATTTAATTAATGAAATTTATGAAAAATATGATCAAGCCTAAAATTACCCTGGATTTTCAATGGAATGGTACTGAGTCAAGGAGAAAAATAGCACCTAGGCAATCCCCATTCTTCATAACTTGTCATGCAAAAAATGATGTTCAAATGATGGAATTACATGCATAATTTATGCCTGGACGGTGTATTCGGAGTGTTTAAAATGGAAGTAATGAACATTTTTGCTATTTAGATATAAAAGACAACAGAAACTGATGTTAACACTCAAGTGTTGGCAAGAAGAGCAGAGAGCAGACCTTGCTGCATTGCACACAGAGAAGGGTTTTGTGCCCTAAGATGGTATCGTACAATTTGCCAGCCAATAATTTCCAAGAAGGAAATCTCTAGGCCATGTACCTATTAAGTATTCATAAGTTGTCAACTCTTTATGAAATTATATCTTTGCAATTAGGGAAAAGTAGCAATAATAGTAAAAAAATTCCTCTAGAATTACTAAAAAGAGAGACAGGTTGTGTGAATGAATTTGATGTTACTCATGGAAAGTGCACACACTGAGGTTACTGAACTGCTAAATGAAATTTCACCAGCAATTTTCCCCACTTACTCAGCATTCTGTTAATCTATCTCAGGTCTGTGTTTCATTATTTATGATGTGGAAAGAGAACTCTGATCCTGAGAATGAAATTAAACTGTCTCTTGCCTTGAAAATTTTCTCCAGACTTGGATATGGAGAGAGATAGAGAGAAAAAAAAAGGTAAAACTTGGGAAATTAAATTGATATAACAGCTTCCAGCATGGAAATATATTTTTTTTTCACTATTCTTCCTTACTATTGATCCTTATTCTGACAGATTTAAAATGTAAGTTTCTTCCAATTAGAAAGTTTGAAAACT
This sequence comes from Ceyx cyanopectus, assembly GCA_013401355.1. Lineage (NCBI taxonomy): Eukaryota > Metazoa > Chordata > Aves > Coraciiformes > Alcedinidae > Ceyx > Ceyx cyanopectus. Next base: position 46,701 of record VYZU01070943.1, read on the forward strand.
TGAGCAGTAGCCAAAATGTCACCTTTATTAGACATTTTCATCAGACTGGACAGGTTTATGATAGGCTGCATCTTATTTTTCTCCAAACAGTACATTAAATGTTATTTTATGGAGAGAGCTAATGGTGCATGACTGTCAGGTGGAGTTTACACGAAAAGAACTACCACAGAGATCATGATATCATTGAAAAAATCCACTGCCAAAGCTGAAATAGTTCTAAAACAGACTTTTAAAATGGTAAATCAGATTATCTTTAATTGACTTCTGGTGCATCTAGACATTTATCAGCTTGGGTTCGAGAGGAAGTTCACACTTCCTTCCTTAGGTAATTTCAGTCTTTTTATAGCACTCAAGTATGTTCTCTGACATTTCTATATCTCTGCTGATTGCTAAAGAAACGCAGACTCTGGCTTTTGTCCTTTGATTTACACCTAGTTATGCATCTGAGGCAACTGGCAGTAGGTGTTTCAAAGCTTGATATCTTTTGGAGAGCTTTCCTTCTTCATGAAGTGCCAGGTTTAGTGCCAGCAAAGGGGAAGCTGGCGTGTTGGGCAGCAGCAGCCATCACTGCACAGCTGAAGCTTGCTGAGGTTCCCTCATCACCCCATCCAGAGTGCAGGGCTCCCATGTGCTGTGGCTGCTGTGAGGCTCTGCACACACCCCCCTGTGCTGCGTGTTAAGTGCTGGGTGAATCCAGTTCACCTCCCACAACCACTTCTCTCCTGGTGCCTGTTGCACTTTGCCAGTTGAGTGCCACCGAGGAGTGCTCTGGGTAGCAAGCACCCTGGAAGCTGGGCTGTGCAATTCCACAGCGTCAGGAATTTCTATTTCATCAATTAGCAATTCTATTTCATCAATTAGCATTTTCATGTTCCCAGAATACACGTCGATGATGCTTCTTTAAGGCTGGTGTGTGGCAGCAAAGCCTGAAGTTGTGCATCTGCCCTGGAACACACAAACGTTAGCTGTGCTGCTCCTCAAAGCTGCTTCCTGCTTTTTACTGGTCAAACTTCTGTCTGCAGGTAGCACCAATAAAAGCTGAACGGCTGGAGTCACGCTACTTGAACTGTATTCCCTCTGACTTCTAAAGCTGAAGATGTCACTTTCTAGTGGGCAATGATTAGTTTGAATGTTACTAGATAAACCAGAATCCCATCTAGGCCAAATACTGCAAGAGCTCCTCCTAATGGAGCTAACAGAAAGAAAAGAAAAGGAAAAGAAAGAAAAGGAAAAAGAAAAGGGAAAAGAAAAGAAAAGAAAAGGGAAAAGAAAAGANAAAGGACTAATAAATAAATAACCATCATAATTATATTAAAAATTAGTTGATAAGTGGATAGAGGGGAAATTCTCTGCATTTGCTGCTCTATTTCTTAATTCAGCTGGTCTCACCATGGCACATTGGTGCCTATTTATCTGCAGTGACTTTGCTCGGACCATTTCAGAGAGAAGTAGGGTTTTGCCTTTGCATTTGATTTTAAAGAGCGCGTGCTTGGAAAAAATGTGTTTGCCTTGCTCTTCAGGGGTATGCAAAAGCTGGTGCAGCCCTCCTCAGATTGGTGTCTAGGTGAAAGACACTGACATGGGAAAAGCCTCCCCTGGCTGGCCGGGCTCACATGCAGGAGCCTCAGTGCACAGCTGGTTTTTGCAGAGTCCAGTCTGTGTGCAGAGAGCATCTGCAAGGGGCAGAGCTGGCTGGGCTGAGCTCAGGCTTTGGGTGATAAGCAGCCCTTCCAGATTCCAGCCCTATAGATCCCAGCTCTGTTTCCCTGCTTCAGCTGACTGCGTGCCTCTGCTCACTGATCTGGGTAAGGATGACAAAACAAGCTCCTAATCGAAGCTGACAAAATGTTCTCAACAAGCAGATGAAGGTGTTTTAATTCGAGCTGTCGCCAAGAAAAGAATGGGCTGGCTGGATGCAGCAGCCTGTAGAAGGGTGATAGGGAGAGGTTGTTGGGCTTTTATTCTATTTCTTTGTTTTCTTGCTTCTTAATTTAGAGCGAAGTCACCTTGAAACAAATGTGAAGTAATCACAGCTCGTTAAAAGAGTTACCACAAGCTAATGAATTGCCTTGAAGTGATTTTCTTCTAGTCACAAGCTGTGACTAAAGACTCCTGTTTTGTCCAGAAGAAGAATGGTCAGTTGGAGGGGCTGTTTGAAGCAGTGGAACTCTGGCTGGCAAAGAAACAGATGGCAGCTATGGCACAGGCAGCTTTCCATCCCAGCATTAGTGCTGGGCACTGCAATCACAGGGAACTAAGAGCTCCCTGGGCTCTGTCCTACATTCAGCTGTAATCATCTGGGAGGAGCTGTTCTAACACAGGGACATATCACAAAGCTGCTATGGTATCCCTGTGCTGAAGCTGTCAAAAAGAAGTGTGCATGGCTTTATATCGAGACCCTCCACCCCTCTGGGATCCTGTGATGTTCAGCATTATTTAGATAATCACTATGTAATCTGCGTAGTGAGAGCTGTGCAAGGTAAGAAGCAGATCTAACATCAGCCACATCTGTTCACTGATTCTTTCCATGGGCATTTTTAATTTGCTGGCCAAAATGTGTACATGTGTTTGGGTCGTGCATACTCCGGAAGGGTGACTGTGATAAATAGAAGTGGCACGTGTTGCCAGCATCAGAGTTTGAAGGCAGCCAGTGATTGTTTCAGCTCAGACACAGTAGGTCCAATTCTATCTTCTCTTTGAAATCTGGAAAATTGACTCTGAGCTACAGCAGTGTATGAGGGTCTGGCTGGCTCTCTAATGGTCTAATAGTTAAATACATGCATCAGAGGACAAGATAAAAGAAGGAATAAATCCAGACCAAGTAGATTGCATCATTCCATCTGCACATGGCTTTTCAGCAGCCACAGCTCTGGGGCTTTGAGAAGTAGTGATAATACCTTCCTCATGATCTGAGTCAGAAAAGCGATCAGGGACAGTCACAAAGCACCGTTTCTCTAGGTGAACAAGGGTGTAATACAGTTAACATACATTTCATTAGTGTTTTTTCACACAAGCTTTAGACATTACATCTCGCTAGATCTCCCAGAGAGAAAGGGTCTCCATTCCTCCATCTCCATTCCTGCAGGGAGTTCATTTGTGTAGATCAATCATCTCCGTTTCCAATGCACATAAACTTCCTCTCTAGTCATTTTAGGTGACCACTTGTGACAGAATTAAGAGCACACTCGTGTCATTCTGTTCCCAGAGTCGGTGTGTCCAAGGTGTTTAGCTGAGGAACCTCAACGTTTACTTTTTTAGTGGAATTATGGCCTAGAAACCATTCGTCAAATACTTTTAAAATGAGCAAATTTGTATTGCTTAGATGTAAGTTCAGTTAATTGATGTATTGATTTAAAAGAATGCATTAAAAGAATATTTGCTAAGATTGTCCAATTCTAGTACTGAAATGGGTCACTTCAACCAATTCTAGAATGAAGCAGTACATGACTTACTTTCATTTAAAACTAATCATATAAAGAGGAGTCTACTAATTGCAAACTTCCATCCATAATCAATTACCCTGGACTCCTCAATTGCTGGGTCAACTTACAGCAATCTTTATATCTTCTCCTGTGCAGCCTGAAAATGAGGATTTTGTTGGTTTTTCTTTGTTTGGGTTTTGGGGGGGGGGTGTTGGTTTGGGTTGTTTGTTGGGGTTTTTTTGGGTGGTAGTGGGTTTTATTTCTAATCTTTTATGAGGACAGTTCCCTTTGTGATACTACATTCTCCATTTGGGCAAAAGATCTTTTCCTAGTCTGCCCATTTGACTGGATAGTCCCTCTTTGTTCTTCTCTGATGACACCAAACTGGGAGGAGTGGCTGACACAGCAGCAGGCTGTGCTGCCATCCAGAGAGACCTGCACAGGCTGGAGAGCTGGGCAGGGAGAAATTTAATGCAATTGAACAAGAGCAAGTGTAAGGTGCTGCATCTGGAGAGGAACAACCCCATGGATCAGTACAGGCTGGAGGCTGTTCTGTTGGAGAGCAGCTCTGGAGAAAGAGANGAGTCCAACGCAGGGCCACCAAAATGATTAGGGGAATGGAGCATCTCCCTGCTGAGGAGAGGCTGAGAGAGCTGGGGCTCTTTAGCCTGGAGAAGAGGAGACTGAGGGGAGACCTCATTAATGTCTATCAATATGTTAAGGGAGAGAGGATGGAGCCAGACTTTTCTCAATGTCGTCCAATGACAGGACGAGAGGCAATGGGTGCAAGCTGGAGCACAAGAGGTTTAGGGTCAACACAAGGAAGCACTTTTTCTCAGTGAGGGTGCCAGAGCTCTGGAACAGGCTGCCCAGGGGGGTTGTGGAGTCTCCTGCTCTGGAGACATTCCAGACTCGCCTGGATCTGTTCCTGGGTGACTTGGTCTAGGTGATCCTGCTGTGGCAGGGGGGGTGGACTTGATGATCTTCTAGGTCCCTTCCAACCCCTAATATCTGTGAATCTGTCAATTCTCTTTGTTTTCCCTCCTTTGTTCTTCTCATTTATCTTCATTTTTAAAGCACTTTTACAACTGATTTTTAGAACCTTCCCAGAATAGTTTTGGGGAAAAAAAATTGGTTTTCTTTCCCACAAATGTGACTTTAGAACTGCACAATCATGAGAAAACATAGCTGTTGATGACTGTTCCAACAATAGTTAACATTCCATAACACAGTGTTACCCTTTCCAGCATACCCTGTGGGTAATGATGTCTTTCCTCAGCGAGCATCCTGACTGCAGAGAGACTGGCTTTGGGCTTTTCTGTTCTGGAAAACACAGAATTCAATTGGAAAGGAGCTGAGACAAGCAAAACCTTCCAATTCCCACGAGCGGTGTCAAGACAAGGTGTTTGCAGTGCAGACACTTCCAGCCTGACAATAAACAACGTTTAAGGTCTAAATGTCACTGCTGTATCATTTTGATAAAGAGCAGCATGAGTGAGACCGGCCATTCTTCACTTTTTACACTGTGGGAGAAATAAAGCTTCAAACCTTGAGTATTTTTGACAAAACCGTTTGCCAAAAGGTTGCTTTGTGCCATGTTATTTCCACCAAACTTTTCCTCCTCATTTTAGTAATAATGTCTGCAGGAATAAGATGAGGTGGCTTGGCTCCCAGTGCACGGGTTTATGAATTTAAAATGAATAGAATTATCTGACTGATCCTCCAAAGAGCATGAGCTGATTAATGAACTTGCAAGTTTCATATCTGTAGGAACACCTTTACTTAAAATGGAGTCAGTATCTTGACAAGAGCAGTAAACAGTTTAAAGACTCCAAGTCTGAGCCACTAACTCTTTTCACAAGCTGCAGTTTCCCATGTACTTCTGGTGTGACTGGATTTGCACATTAATTTCGTGTTATTTTTGTTCTCCCCTTGTCCCTCCCCCTCATACCCCACTCCCCTTGACAAGGAGTCCAGCTTCACCCAGTGTGTAAATGTCAGATGTATGGTCCTGAAATTTTCAATGCAGTTGTCAGCTGAACATTTTTGTTTCTGTCCATAGCAGCTAGTGCCAGTAATGGAGAACTGCAAGCTTACTGGAAAGCTGCTTAACTTGCTGCTTGAGTCAGCCTGTCAGACTTGTGTTTAATGGCTTTAGTCCATAGTGTAAAGGGCAGCATGGTTTAAAGAGCAGTGAATGGTGATAAAAGCATCCTGCACTGAGTTCTCACTTTTCCTTTGATCTGCTGAGACCTGTTCAGATCACTCTGTTTGCTGTTCAGCTCTTCACACACCACCCTCTGCTTCCACTTTGGTAGTCGAAGGCTGGAACTCTGTGTTGGTCTAGCAAATACCACAACATCATCCTAATCTACCTTAGGTTTGATACAGAATTTATTCTCTGTTCGTGGTGTGCTTTCATGAGCATGCCTTGTCTTCATGTTTCCAGATGGATATTTGAGTTACCCCACAGTGCAAAGTGTTAACAATGCTGATAAGGTTTGAAATTCTTTTTCTTTTCAAGGCTGCTCTGTTTCGGTGATAAATTGTCTGTGCTAAAAATCCAGGGAGAGCTCTGAGTGGACTCGCTAGACTTTAACTTTTGCAGTGAGCAACTGAACATTACCTAAAAGGTGCAGAGGCTTCAGAACTGAGTTTTAACAGAGAACTGAACAAAGGTTTTGGGAACAGAGTGCCTGAAGTAAGGCATTTCATTTTGCAGACACACATCCATTATGTCTTTTAAGTACACCTTCTTCTGACTCACGTTTACTCTGCTGAGTCGGTGGCTTTCTTGGTTAAAGCAAGTTCTGCCAGCCTCCTTTTGGGTCCTCAGGAAAATTACAGCTCAATCCAGCCCTAATCATTTGGTGATTCTATGGCACATCTGCTCTACTCCTCTGGTGGCACACCATGGGCTTTTGTGTTTGCTGAGCCTTTTTTCTAAGTCTCCAGAGCTCAAATAAACATCAGGGAGTTAGCTGATCTCAAACCAGTCTTGCCCCCATCCTTCGGCTTGCCTGGGAACAGAGGCCAGGGTGCTGCTAATTTTGCAGAAAGGCAGGCAGAACTTGCAATGCAGGAGGTAGGCTGCTCAGCACCGTGCGCTGAGCTTGGGTGGTGCATCGAAAACCCTGATGTATTGGTTAGATGTTGGGAAGAATTTATTTAAAATACCTAAGTAGGAAGAGAAATGAAAAGCTGCAGAGCAAGGTTTTACATTGAGAACATCTGAAGCCTAGATTAAAGCAGGAAATGCCATTTTGAAAGATGTCATATTCATCTGTGTCTTGAATGTTAGAAAAGACAGTATTTTTGCAAAGGAAAATCTTGCTGTTTAAAATGAAGTTGAAGGCTTTGCTCAGCAAGCCAGAGCGCTGGCTTTGGGTGCTGCAGACGCCTTGAGAGGAGAGTTTACAGGTATTCAACTATTTAGTGGTGCAGGGAGGGTGTGTGTTCACTGGATGGCTGACAATGCTGACAGGCACTAGGACAGTCATTACTGAGGTACAGGGGAGTTCTTTGCAAGACAGGAAAATGCTGTGGGACAGCCATGCCCCAAGGTGCTTTAGCTGCTCGGCTGCCAGCCCCACACACAGCCACATGCCAGGCGTGGGAGCAGGTGCTGTGGCTGTGAAGAACACTGGAACAGTCAGATGGAGGTGACTTTCATAGCAGCTAAAACCCACAAAACAAGGATTAGTCATTTTATTTATATTTTTTTTCAGCACAGTTATCCCTCTGCTCAGTCCATGAGACGAGAGCTGTTTGTTATTAGATACACATCATGTTTCTGGTGGATGCCAGAGAAGAACATGTTCTAAGAATCATGATTTTTCATGATGAATGACGTGCCAGCACCTCTCAAATGGAGGATGCTCCAGCTCTAATCCTTTCTGGTCTTCACTGTGAGTTCTTGGAAGGGAGGGGAGAGCACAGGCACTTGAATCTGGAAGCTGAAATCAGTGAACTGGTCTGAAGGAATCCTAAAGATATATTCAGTGTCATGAGTAGGCAGAAGCTTTTGGCATTTGATTTGGTGGCTAAATAGGGTTAGACACTGAATATTCAGCTGAAAAAAAATACAGTCACTGTACCAGGAGTTATATTGGCTGGAAAAGGGATTTTACAAAGCAGAATGAAAAAAATAGAATCTAACAGAAACATTGGTGGTGCTTATTTATTATGGAAACAGGTGCACAACAAAGTGCGCCCTGAAATATCTTTTCCACTATTTATTCTTCTGTTAAATCTTGTTTACTTTATTAGAACTTTTGAGGGTTTTTTTAATTTTCTTTTCCATACACTAAGAAGCTTAAATGATCTATTATTTAATTTGAAATTTTAAATTGAAAGGAGTTAGAAGAGCTATGAATCACTTCTGAAAAGAAAAGACAGGTGGCAATATTAATGGGAGAAACATTAGGCATGTATTTAAAAAAAATAAATATCTGAATACTAGAGGACTAATTTGCCAGGACTATAATATGTGGGAAATGTAAATGCATCAACCTAGGATGCAGGTCAGGAATAACATTTTAGTAGGCTAGATAGTTAACATCTAGAGAATCTAACTTGGGAAGACAAGGTGATTCTCCATATCTTACAGTTTCTGGGCTTTTTAAAAGTTCAGAAATCAGTATCTGTAGATTCTGAAGAAAAATCAGCATTTCTAAACAATTTATACACTTGAGGCAAAAATGCCTCAGTTAAGCACCCTTGCTCACATGTTACATAAATCCCAAGTTGAAGGTTATGGTGGCTGAAATCATCTAGTAGTGTTCATTCATTTAGCTTTCCTACAATTAAAATATGAAGGATTTGTAAGAGGAATCTTTGGGCAGCCACACATCATCATTTACTTTCACTAAGAACATTGATCAAGAGAAAGCAGCCCCTGAACTGTGCAGTACTGAAATCCTTTTAGCACACACCTAGGATTATGTGTGGAATTTTTGGCCGCTCTGGGATGAGAATAGTAACCTAGATACCTGTTCCCAGAAACTCTGATTTGTGACATAATGTATGAAGGTGCCAAGCAGGGTTGTTATTGCTGGTTGCTTTTTCCTTCCAAATGGCAATAATTTCCCCTTATAAGCTGAAAAGCTTTGGAAAGTGCACAGATAAAGGCTGGATTTCTTTTTTTTTTTTTTTACCACCAGCAGCTGGCTGCCATTTGTTGCAGTGTTTGCCTTGTTTCTTTAAAAAATGTGATTTATTTGGAAGAACTTTTTCTGTGGCACTTTGTTTCCCCTTAGGCTATCTGGAGTCCATAGCAGTGGAGATGGGTAATGAAGACAGATGACGTTCCCAGCCCCCAGGCTACTGTTTTCATTTTGCAATACCACCCTTGCATCAAGGAGTGGAGAGAGGCAAAGACTTCTCTGCTGACAGCAGGGGTTTTGCTTTGCTTCCCAAGGTTCTATCTTAATGGTAATAGAACTTTGTTTCTGCAATTATAGGTGTTGTAGGAACTGTAAAGGACAGTGTTAGCTGCAAGTGCACTGCTGGGAACTCCATGGTCAGCCTGACTGCTGAAGGTTCAGATGCCATCTCCTCCCCCGTGGAGTCTTGAGTGGGCAAATGTGTTTAGGTGCTTTGAAATCATAGAATCAAAACCACAGAGTCATGGAATGACTTGGGCTGGAAGGCACCTTCCAGATATCTAATCCAACCTCCCTGACACCAGCAGGGAGCCTCTCAAGCAGACCAGGTTGCTCAAGGCCTCATCCTGGGTGCTGCAAGCAGATGGTCTAGGTAAGCTGCTGTCTCCCAGGGCTGCGGTTTCATAACCGCGTCAGCTGGACCAGCGTGGTGCCAGCCCATGCCAGCTCCCAACCCTGTGCCAGCTCCCAGCCCTGTGCCAGCTCCCAGCCCCATGCCAGCTCCCAGCCCCGGGTGCCGGCAGCAGCGTCGTTCCCCCCGCAGGGCCGTGGGTGCAGCTGCTGGGAGACTTCCCTGTGGGGACAGCCCATGCTCCAGTCCACACTGCCTGCGAGTCAGGGGTAGCCCTCAAATCATGGCATCACAGGCTGCTGTGGGCTGGAAGGAGCTGTAGAGAATCACACAATGGCCAGGGTTGGAAGGGACTCTAAACATATCCAGTTCCACCCCCTGCCAGGGCAGGGACACCTCCCACTAGAGCAGGTTGCTCAGAACCCCATCCAGCCTGGACTCCAACACTGCCAAGGATGGGGCTGCCCCCACCTCTCTGGGCACCCTGGGCCAGGCTCTGCCCACCTTCCTGGGAAAGAAGAAGAAATTCTTCCTCATGGCTGACCTGAAGCCACCCAGCTCGAGTTTGGATCCAGCCCCTCCAGTCCTGCCACTGCCCCACAGCCTCCAAAGTCCCTCCCCAGCTTTCCTGGAGCCCCTGTAGATCCTGGGAACCACCAGAAGGTCTCCCTGGAGCCTTCTTTTCTCCAGGCTGAACACCCCCAACTCTCTCAGCCTGTCCTCACAGGAGCTGCTCCAGCCTCTGCTCATCCTCATTGCCCTTCTCTGGACACATTCCAGCACCTCCAGATCTAATCCAACCTCCCTGATGTGGGCAGGGACATCTCTCGACTAGATCAGGTTGCTCAAGGCCTCATCCAGCCTGGCCTTGAACACCCCCAGGGAGGGGCATCCACAGCCCCTCTGGACAATCTACTCCAGTCTCACCACCCTCGGACCGAAGAACTTCTTCCTCAGATCCAATCTAAACTGATTTTCCCTCAGTTTAAAACCATTTCCCCTCGTCCCATGGCTGGACACTCCTGTGCAGAGTCCCTCTCAGCCTTCCAGTGGGATCCCTGCAGGCACTGGGAGGCAGTTCCAAGGTCCCCCCGGAGTCTCCTCCTCTCCAGGCTGAACAAGCCCAGCTCCCTCAGCCTGTCCTCATGGCTGAGCTGCTCCAGCCCCTGGATCACCTCTGTGGGCTCCTCTGGACTAGTTCCAACAGATCCCTGTCCCTCTTATGGTGGGGACACCAGGAGTGGACACAGTGTTGGAGGTGGGGGCTCACCAGAGCAGAGGGAAGGGGGAATCTGCTGGCCACACTCCCTGGGTGCATCCTTCGATACAAGGATACTCTCACCCAATGTGTATCCCTTACTGGTTCCCCAAGAAAAAAAGGAAGAGAGGATTTCTGGAAAATGACATAAACCTGCTGAAGTCACGTGAGCTCTACTCTAATCTAGTTGATCTAACCTCAGATACTTATTTGTGCATGCACTTCTCTTTGGATAGAGAAAATTCAAGGCATTTTTTCACTACATGTTCATATATGACTTTAGTTCCTGACTACATTTTGATCAATATTCTGCAATATTCATATTGTCACTGCATTTTTTTTTCTACTATTGGGCTATTTGGTACTATGTTTATGAAAATCAAACAAATTTGTAAGTTACTTCATTTAAAATACACTTTACTATCCATTTGTATTAATTTGGCAACACTGAATTATCTATATTTTTTATACTACACAGGGTTAACGAAAATTAAGACTGAAAGCTGGAACTCTGCATTTAAATGTAGTTATGCTTTCTTTCTATTATGATTTTGCTAATATTCAAACACCATT
>VYZU01070944.1:1876-14439 GCA_013401355.1 Ceyx cyanopectus
TTCTCTGTATTCATTACAGTTCTTAATGATGCTTAAGGTATTTGGGTTGAACCATCTGGCAACAGAGAACATATGTGACTGAACATGGCTGGTTTTATACCAGCCCCTTGAAAAGATAAAAGATTGCTTTAGATACCTTGCTCCCTAAAGCATCTTTGGACTTTCAACAACAAAGAATATTTAAATGATTGATAGGCTGATGTAAATAGACATTACCTTTCTTTTTTCCCTATCTATATACTTCTTTTTCTTATTTATATATAGGTAAGTTTTATTTCCTATGGATGAGAACTAAAGTAATTCCTCAAGAAAAGTATGACATCTCCCATATATTAACTACACCTCTATGTTATTGTCTTGTGTTCTAGATGAGGACAAGTCATCTGTGCTTTGTGTTTATTTTGGTGACATTAATAAAATATTCACACACTGTTCTTGCTTACTGAACACAAAAACAATTATTGTCAGTTAGTCCTTTGGTTTAAAATGCTCTGCAATATATAGTTTCAACTAAAAAGTCAGCCTTTGTTAATACAGGGTAATGTGTAAGATTGGTTCTCCTTGCACTTTACTTGGAGCGGAAAATTTCAATTGATGGTGCATATAATGGTGAACAAATTTTTACTTTCATAATCTTTTTTCTATATTTTCATTGATGTCTAGGTCTGTTATTTTTATTTCCACAGACTTACCTTAAATGTAATAATACTATTGTGGAATAAGGAAGTATAAGGTGTGAAAAAAGAAGGTAGGAGATGATGCAAATATTTATACAAGATTTAAGCCTTATTCTCGTCCTTTTTTTTTATTATTTTATTTTTTACAAGCAGAAATGTATCATTCCTTTAATATTGTTCAATCAATAGACACATGTAAGTAATGGCATCTACTAAGATGTATTATCTCCCATCCTATTCCCATCCCTCTACTCTTACTCTATAACTTGAATTTTGCTATGAATTCAAGATGTGCAGACATCCTTTCTCTTTGATAACTTTATTTGCTTTGAAGCCCAGTTGGGAAAATGGTTTGGAATATAAATACTTGTGGAAAAATCTGCAGAACAAACTCTTCAAGCAAATCCAGTATTTAAAATAAGTGAATGATGAACATAGGATTATCAAAGATTCTTCATTTAAATAGTAAATTACTAATAATGTTGAATGTTAAGAGGGCAGCATTTTCCATGGGAAGAATTGGGGTAAAAGAGGTAGTTATCCAGTGTTTATTGTTTTAAGTATCTATCAAACCTCTCCTTAATTAAAGGAAAACTGGAACAGGCATAAGGGTACAATATATGATGTAAAGTAATGCTGCACACCAGGCTGGCACTCTGTCTGGAATCAGAGCAGTGCCAAACCCAGAGCCCACAGTGAGTTTAGCATGATACAGTGTTATTGTTTGTGGAGTATATCAGAAATAAGGTCTGTTCTTACTATTTCAGAAAATTATTTTAGGACAGTATGAATTGTCCTTCGAAAATGACCTCTCTCCCCATCTTTCATGCAGAGAAACTGTAGAGAAGTGAACAGTTTAATCTGGAAAAGAGGACACTGTTTTTGATAAAATGATTGTATTTTATTCATTAAATAAATTATCCATACTCCATTATTTTAATGTGTGCTTCCAAAGTTTTCAACTTAATTTGGCCAGCAGATCAAGGGAGATTCTCCTTCCCCTCTACTCTGCACTGGTGAGACCCCACCTGGAATACTGTGTCCAGTTTTGGGCTCCCCAGTTCAGGAAAGAGATTTGCTGGAGAGAGTCCAGCGCAGGGCCACCAAGATGATTAGGGAATGGAGCATCTCCCTGCTGAGGAGAGGCTGAGAGAGCTGGGGCTCTTTAGTCTGGAGGAGACTGAGGGGGGACCTCATCAATGCCTATCAATATGTTAAGGGTGAGTGTAGAGAGGATGGAGCCAGACTCTGCTCAATGTCATCCAGTGGCAGGACAAGAGGCAATGGGAGTCAGTTGGAGCACAAGAGGTTTAGGGTCAACACAAGAAAGAACTTTTTCTCAGTGAGGGTGCCAGAGCCTGGAATGGGCTGCCCAGGGGGGTTGTGGAGTCTCCTTCTCTGGAGACATTCCAGACCCGCCTGGATCTGTTCCTGGGTGACTTGGCCTAGGTGCCCCTGCTCTGGCAGGGGGGTTGCACTAGATGACCTTCTAGGTCCCTTCCAACCCCTGACATTGATTCTGTGATTCAGTGAAGACAAGATATTAGACCTCCAGGTACAGTTTAACCTCAACGTCAGGTTCAGGGATGAGATTTTTACATGTACATGATTGATCTAGAAAGTCAAAAAGGTATGTCATTGAAAGTGAATAAGATGTGTAATACTAAATCGCTTAATTGCACTTTTAAAGAAATGAAGAGTTTTTAATTCACCAATATATGTGAACTATTTGGAACTACAAACCAAGGGGTTTTTTTTGTTGGTTTGGTTTCGTTTGGTTTGATTTTTAAAGTAATAACTTCATTCTGCTAATGAAGGAGGCAAGCAGTTGTATGGGAGCCTGGTGACTGATGGGTATGTGGCCTTTGAAGGAGCATAGTGATTTATATGCATATAACGGGTAATCCTTGTTTAAAGCATTCCACTCAGTGTTTGCTGACAGCTTGTCCTCCCTGAAAAGGAAACATCCTTGTTGATGCTTAGCACTGATAGCTTGTATCTTGATAAGGAAGGGTCCTTGGACAAGAAGGAGACAGAATAGGCGAAACTGGTTAAAGCTGCTCGTGCGGTCTGGAGATATGCCAGATGCCTATTGAGACTGCTCCAACCGTGGGGTCAAACAGCGGACAAATGAGGAAGACTTCTTACTTCCTCCACGAGACCCCTGCCCACGACCACCCAACTACAACACGCAGGCGCAAAGAGAAGGAGATATGATAATGATTTCTCGGAAACAATTATAATAACCACACCTTTTCCTGGAACTAATTGTCCTAATCCCTCCTTTGTTAAATGAATATGTATGTTTTCCCTCATAAATAGCTGTTAACTTTGCAATAGGGTGTGCATGCTAGGAGGAAAGATCCCCCGTGCACCCAGCGCTTCAAATAAAGAATATTTGCTACTAACAATAAAACTGTGGAAGCTCCTTTTGAGAATCACAGTATTTAGCATTTTAAAGTTAATTCTAATCTAAGTTTCTTTTTTGTCACACTTCAGTGAACACTTGTGAATTTTTTTCAGGGCACTTTGATTTATGTGGATGACTTACAATAAATGTAAATATGGTTTTTGATTAGTCAGATGTTCTTCTGGTTGGAAAATACAATTGCTGAAGGCATTCTCAAAGGCTTATTATAATATTTTTTTAGTCACACGTGAATATATTACTAAAAATGAAGTCAGGATTAAAATATTATATTAAAATAATTTCCTTTTTTTATGTAACCAATAACTCTTCTGAACATTCAAATGAACATCTAAATATCTCAATTTCCACATGTTCTATTGTTTCCATGTGCTTCAGACTTCAGAAAACTGTGCTTCATTTTGTAGGAAATATCTACAGATGTAGAAAATCACCTTTCTGTTCAATGTTATTTTTGAAAAACAAATGAAATTTGAGTCAGACATTTGCTTCTATGATATCTCTTCTCCTTCTCTACCTACTGTGGAATGTCATTAAAAACTGACTTTTGCACCCCAACATAGTTTCTCTTAAAGCTAGTAGAAAATAATTCAGTTTCATATTTCTTCCCCAAGAGTTGAACTTTCTAATTCTTTCACATTAGCTTAGTCCCATTGTGATACTACTTCTAGCAAAATAAGAAAATTAACAGATTTACATTCTCTCTTCCTACACATAAATCATGTGTCATAATTGATTTTATCATGAAGAAAAACTATTACTTTTGAGCAACTTGCTGCTTTCTCTTTTAAGCAAATCTTGTTTGGGGACTTTGTTGTTTGTAATGTATTCTTTTTTAAAAGGTACAAAATAGTTTTGCAGATCAGTTGAAAAATAATTAACATATTAGAACATGAAGTAAATATTTTACCTCAGTTATAAAAAAGATACTAGAAATTGCCTTTAAGGACAGATCATAATTGAAAAAATATTTTAGAGAAAGTAATCTCACCCCTCTTTTACAAAATAATATATGTATTATTTTCAGGCCGATGTTAGAGCCAGTAATTTTTCAAAAGAGTATGCCTCAGTCATACAGTGACATAATAAAATTTCTGATAAAAAATACTTCCTTATGTTTTAAAATGGAATCCTGAAAAATGATGTTATTTAATTGGATTGTACTTCCCTGAGGATTCAGTGATTTTGTTTAATTAAACTATACAACTTTCATAAAAAAAAAAAGAAAAAGTAAAATCTGGTAATTAAAAGATCTGTTTTAAGCTGAAGTATATAAACTTCTTTAAATAACTGCCTCTATTTAAATATGACTAGTTTTTATTTTCATGCAAATCAACAGGTATGCAGCACTTTCTACCTACAACTTCCCTGTCCCTGAATACTAAATAAAAACTAAAATCTAACTCTTCCAAATTATTTTTAAGGTAAAGCAAAGTTCAATATTAGGAAAGTTTATATACAAGGCACTTCTCATGTCTATAACTGGAGCCTGACCCAAACTCTTGATAATTACTTTTATGGACACAACTGTTAATATCATGCTTGCCCTGAAATAAAGGTAGCTCAGTTAGTATCAAAAAGAGTTAAAAGCAAATATTTCCTTCTTGTTCTCAGAGTTCAGAATTAGAGTAGTCCTGTAAAACACAGCTGTTTTAAAATGAAACATAGAAGTTGAGTCTTTTATTTTGTCAGTCCTTTTGCGTTTGTTTCCCTCTTGAATATGCTTAATTGTTGTGAAGAGCAGTGTCAACAGTTACAAATAAAGGGAGAAAGCTATAATTGCTTTAGAAAACTGTCTTCAGAAAAGGCTGTCAAAAAGGAAGGCTTTATGATCTATCCGATTTTGATGGATGGATGATATCCGTAGGACATATGTTTTTGCAGAAGCTTGGATTTTTTAAAATTTATTTATTNTTTCTGTTCTTCAACATTTTTCTTTATGTTCTCTGCAAAATTTCTATTCTCAAAATGAGAAACTAAGTGTTTCATTTTCATGCTCACCTTTAACAGTTAGTTTTGTTTAAATTTGCTGTATCATGTGTTTCATGTTGCTTTCGTGGCATTATAAACTTCTTATGTGTACTGCTAGAAGACATAAAATGAGCCTGTGGCATATTCTTGCTTCTGTCTGTTTTTCAACTTGAAATACCACACAAAAATGTTTGTGTTAAAATACACACAAAAAGGTCAAAGCAGGTGACTGATGTGATGAGTAATCATCTTTATTTAATCATCTCATATCAACAGGTATCACGGAGACAGAGTACTAGCTTTTATGAGAGGAGCATCATATGTACCTCTGAAAAGTTATGAGACACAAGATGGAATCAGCTAAGAGGTAATAAAAGCAAAGCATTTGATACTGTCTCCCATGGGATCCTCACAGCCAAACCTAAGAAGTGTGGATTGAACCATGGTGCAGTGATGTGGATTGGGAAGTGGTTGAAGAACAGAGCTCAGAGAGTTGTGGTCAGTGGAACAGAGTCTGGCTGGAGGCCTGTGACTAGTGGAGTCCCCCAAGGGTCAGTGCTGGGTCCAGTATTATTCAATATTTTCAGCAATGACCTGGATGAGGGGGTAGAGAGCACCCTCAGCAAGTTTGCTGCTGACACCAAACTGGGAGGAGTGGCTGACACAGCAGCAGGCTGTGCTGCCATCCAGAGAGACCTGGACAGCACGGAAAACTTTGTTTTGGAAAACAAAGTGTGGTTTGTTTTCTTTTATATGTAATTTTACCTCTCTCTTTACTCTCTGTTTTTTTAAAGAGCAAATATGTGCATCGCCCAACATATATTTCAATTCCTTGTGCAGTCCTATTTGTCACATGAAAAGTGAAAGTTTTTTACAGTATCTGTATGAGAACAGTAACTCAGTGATTAAAAGAATGATCATATTGAAGACATCATATTGAATCTCAAGGTCAAATAAGAGGTTATAGGTGATCTTTTAGAAGAATAAGCTGTGAGTTGAAAAAAAAAAAAAGTACTGCATACATCTTTGCCTAAAACAGTATAGAGTAAAATCTAATAAAATAAGGAGTGAAAATTGTTGTAGACAAAATCTGCCTTTGCAACGCACAGCTCAAGAGTTCAACTGTCTGCAACTTTGTGCTTTTGGAGGCACAACTGTATGACCTTTTCTAAGCAATAACAAATGAAGCTGTTAGTGAGCTGTGCAAATGCTCAAGAGTCTAAGCTTTGTATGACTAGGGAAATGAAAATAAAAACAGAAATTATTTTTTAAAATTGGTAATAATAATTCAAGACATTCTAAAAAACATGAAAAGGTATAGAACTTGATTGGATTTGGAAGACAACTACTCATTGAAATAAAAGATCAACCCATTCCAAGAACTGGTGGGTGTAAGAGGAAAATATATTATGGTGTCTAGTGCTGCTTGAGAGAGGTGAGGCTGTTGCAGTGCCCCCGGTCCAAACAGTAATGAGGCTGAAAATGTATTCCCTCTTGGCAGATACACACAGAGCACATGTATACACCACACACATGCAAAAACACACACACAGGTGGCCATGCAGGGCAGACAGACACAGAGAGAACTCATGTAAAAACAAACATCATCAATGGCATCACCTTGCTGTCCTCTCTGGCTCAGCAAGATGGAGGAAGTCACGATCCGGTATTTGGATATGTGGCAATTTTTTTATGACAGGTTTAAAGGTGATCCCCGAATGGTCAAATTAAGACACAAAATGATGTCAGATGTCATGTGCACAACAAAGTATTATTAGAGTAGTACAACAAAATGTCTAAAGCAGATAGCCCAGGGAGAAAAATAGAGACAGAAAATAAAGGAGAAAGCAGAGGACAGCAAGCAATAGTACAGTTACCACCATGGTCCAGCAACATAATCAGTGGAGAAGTGCTTCTATGCACCCATAGTGTCCCAGATTTTTATACAGTTCTTGCCCACTGTATCCCCACTTCTCTCCCTTTGCAAATGAGAAATTCCTTCTATCTTTTCTGTGCTCCTCCGAGATAAAGGAGGAGGGTATGATGCAGGTAATGCTTTGTTTGGCTAATTAATGATATCAGCCATTGTAAATCAGGAGGCTTAGGCAACTTAATGTCACAGGATAAGTTTATGGCAGTGGAGGTTGGTACTGGCACTTCCTATCAAGAAATATCGAGGCCTGGTTATCACTGGACACCCCGTTCCCAGTGCTAGCTGGGAGAACTCCTCTGTCTCCAATCTCAACATCTCACACCAAACTCCCCAGCTCTCAGGTACTCATCACAGGGGAGGGCGGGGGGTAAACCAATCTGGCGGATTGTTGAAATATCTCTTCAGTCTTGTTTAACTCTTTAGATGTCCCAAGACAGACAACAGATATCTTGAGTGCGTTAACTTCTTGGATTGTTTAGGACAAACACTATACATCCTGCATGCCACAGAGGGTCATTAATAATGAGAGAGAGAGAGAGAGCAGCACAGTGTTGGTCTCTTCAACATCTGGGTTCAGGCCCCATATCTCAGTCTCTCCAGTTATTGCCACCTGTACATAAAAGCCTCTAAGGCTGTAGCCCCTCTCCAGGTTCTGGCATTGACCATTGAACTCATACATGCACAACTCCCCTTGCCACATTTGATGCCTTGTAGACAACCCCTCTGTGTTCTTGCTCCTAGACAGACATATGTACACCAGGGTCTCTAGAACTGAGACCCCCAGACCCTATGGTGTCTCCAGCTGCTGTCCCCCTGGTCCCCCTGATAGCCAGTTCCCATAGAAAAGAATTAGAAAGGAATTTAACAGATAGGCAATCAATCAGCAAAGGGTTTACACATTGACTAGCTCTTTTTTTCCAACTGTCCCTCTATTTTCCCACACTTATACCTCCCCAAAATATTCCGTAAATATCCTGTGCAATTCTGAAATGAAGAAGTGGACTCTGGAAGTGAGGTTTTTCTAGGGCCTGGACAGGACAGCCCTTCCTCCAAGTTCTTAATTTTGATTCCTGTCTGCCCTTGTGCTCCTGTGGCCTCAGAGTTTGTGGAGATTACCCTCTGATGGGCTTGGGAGGAGCAGAGTCAGGGTTTGTTTGGGCCTTCCCACTCCAACTATTGTCTTTCTTTTTTCTACTCCTTTGTGGATATGCAGATGAACGCAGCAAAGTGTACCTAGGCATGCACTCGCAGTGAACCAGTGGCTGCCTACCCAGCAGTGACTTGTCAAGTACCTGTTGAGCTGGTGGGGAGTGTATTTGTACTGGTATTGTTAGAACATTAGTCCTAGGTGTTCATATGGTAGCACATATTTGTTTGTTATAGGGAATGTACATAGTACTGTCTAAGGTTCTCAAAGCAAATTTACCAGTGAGGGCAGAGCTGTTGTATCTGCACACTATCTGGTCCCTGAATGACAAAATATAAAAAGATTTTTCTACCATGAGTGCCTCAAACATTCAAGTTTCATTATCCTTTTCAATATCCAGGTCTTAAAATGCTGCTTTTATCGATACCTGCCCTCTTTAATTAGACAAGTGGCCAAAGAAAAATATGAACTTTAATTTTTAGAGTATCTTTTGGCTGGGTGATAGGGGTCTTAGTATTGGGAGAAGACTCCATGAGACATAAGACAACCTTCCTAGACAAGCAACTACACTCCAAAATTTATCTTTCAGTCACCATTGTGTCCTTACCTGTACATGACTAATACTGAAAGATGACTGAGGAAGAAATGTTTTTATTCTTTCCCAAGGAGAGTGGAATGTCATTGGATACTTAAGCCAGAGAAACATCTTGGAAATTATTTTAATTAAAAGAAAAAGTGATAGTTGCGAGCTGCAAAGACACTTGTTTTGAAAGGGAGGTAGCAAATTGTGAGAAAAACTGCAAAGTGGTTGCAAAATTCACTTACACTTGCAGCATTTCTGGACACTTCCAAAGAAACAGAACAAAATCTTCACAACATTAAAATTCTGTCTTGGTTTCCACACATTCACTGTTTTTAAGTAGTTTTTGAAACTTTACCTGTAGCAGTCTGGTGGAAGTAGATGGCACAGATTTCATGGGATTCTTTTCAAAATACAAATAGAGCACCACACCAGAATACTTCTAAAAAGAGCTTATAAGAACTAGTAGAGTACATGCAAGTGGTGGCAGAATTTATACCTATTCTTCCTCTTAAAAAAAAAAAAAATGTTTTGGAGAAATTGTTATGGATTTAAAATACTGTAATTTAAGAAAAAGTTTTATGCAAACCACATCTAGCTTAAAATACTTCAGGGATCTACTAAATTTCATCCTTTAAAAATGTGATTAACCCTGGATTCCCTCTTATCCCAAGTGAATTGTAGAATGGACCTCTTTAGCATACAACAAGAATTAAGTTTTCTGAAAGATTGGCCAGGTAAAAATTTAGCCATCCCAGAAGAGAATATTGAGCTATTTGTGAGTGAATCCCTGGAACATTCTCTCCATCCTGGGAGACAGAGAGGAAGAATGACAGGTCAGGTGAGGTCCCAGTTCACCTAAGAGAAACTTTCTTAGTGACAGAAACCAGAGGTATTGGCATCAAATCACTGCTTATATTAGAAACATATAATCACTGAAAGGTTTTGGTTGGAAGAGACCTTAAGATCAATGCCAACCATTAACCTTGAACTGTCAGGTCACCACTAAATCATGTCCTTAAGCACCACATCTAAACACTTTTAAAGTATTTCCAGCATATGTAAAATTAGAATTGTAAAATTAAAATCACAAGACTATGGCAGAATCTGTGACTGTGGCAGCAGAAGGCAAATGGGAATTTTAGTGGTTAACACTAAACATGTTTTTATCACCTTGCCTTAAATTTGAGAAAAGCTATACACATTGATCTAATTCCAGTAGAATAAACAGGTTCTGGTCCATGCTTGGGAGTCAAAGACTGAGTTGAAAGTTTATGAACCTTAAGGTGTGGACTGTTATCTATATGAAGAAGCAGATACTTGCAAACCCAGCAGTCTGGATCTCTTAATCAGACATAGACTATAAATTAATATAAAAGATTCTGCTATTCCCTAACTGGAGTTTACAAAGGCTACCTTGCACTCAAGCAGTAGATGTAGCTTATGTCTGGTTACAACATATGTCAAATTACGGTTATGTCTTCCTATTTAAACCCACAGCACATCTATAATATCTTAACATAAATGTCTGACCCATGCAGGAGATTCATACAATCACACGGAGATCAATATGATCGGGTGAATGCTAACTTTACTACAGCTCTTATCCAACATATATACCTTTAACAAACGTACATGCAACAATCAACAACTTCTGATTGGTCCAGCTAAACTGCTCACGTGGCAAAACAAAGTTCTGATTGGTTGTCTCGTGGCGATCACACAGCAATCTTGCAACAGTTTTGTTCTGCAAAAGTTGTTTTCGTTAACCACAGTCCCTGGTTCCTCATGTCAAGGTGACCTTGAGGCCTGTTGCCCTGCTAATAGTCAAGGCCCTCAAAGTCAGGATTGCTCACATGTCCGTTATGGGCCAGAACATCCTCCACATACCCAGTGTTTGTGGTTTAGTTAAATGGTTTATTGCAGGTAAAACACAAGGTAAAATACAGAAATAATTGTATCATATATACACCAAATCATGTTCATGCTATCCAGATCTAAGAATGTCTATCCAACAGCAATTCCACACAGATAATCACAGAGGAAGCTTTTTTTTGAAAAGGAGAAAATCCCTCCTTTCTCCTCAACGTTTTTCTTAAACCATTTGGGAGTCTCTGTCTCAATTTTGCTGCATTTCACAGTGAGAATAAATATTATTTTTCCAAAGGTAAACAGTATACAGCACTTTTGTATTATAATACCACAAACATTTTCACTATTGTGGGTTCATGAAAAATCAGGGAGTTTGTGCTTGCCAGGTGAAACAAGTGAATCAAACATCAGCTGGCTGCAAAAATTGCTGCTGCAGTTTTCCATCTGTGGGAAGCACACTGCAGATTCAGCAAACACATGTGACTTTATGATTATTCTTCTTTGGGAAAGTAATTAAAATGATCAGGTTTTATGTATTTCCAGTCCACAATTTATCACAGTTAACAGGGGAAAAAGTGTCTCAACATTCACAAATGTCTTTAGCAGCCCACATACAAATAACAAACAATAGTATAGTACAAGTAATTATTCTTACATGTAAAAAAAAAAGATAACACCCCTCTCCATCTGAATAACTTATTCAAGGTTATTTAGAACAACACATAAAATTTATCTGAAAGAGAAAATACAGTGAATCACTCTCTTAAGTGCAACATTTAAACAGGAATGCAAAACAGCAGACACCTTTCTACTGCAATAGACAGGCACTTTTTTATATTTAAAAAAGGATGATACAGCTAGCAGAACAACAAAATCCCTTGCAAGCTGAAAGGCTGTGCACTGAATATTCCTTCCGTCCTTCATTGTAAAGTACCATGATAAGCCAGAGCTATTATTTTTTATTATAATACTTGTCCCCTAAATGTTATCTCTCCGTGGAATGTGTGAGTTCTTATGGTATGCAAATCATCCAAAGTAAACAAAGAACGTGATGAAATAGCAAGCATGGTATAATAATTTATGATAAAGTACCTGATAACTGGAGAGAAAAACCATTAGAGATGATGCATAAATAGTGGTAGATACAAAGCTCTGTCTGGTTGTACCTCTAAAACATTCAAGAAGCTTTGCTACAATGTGTAATGACTTGGAGAGTGTAAAAGTTCTGTTTCCGTTTCCTCTGCTGCCTTAAACATGAGTTGACTTTAATGCACAGTGTTTCCTGTGAGGTAGTCAGGACTTGTTTTAATTTATTTTTTTTTTTCATAAAGTTGCTAGATACCCATACCTTCTGCCCCATAAGATGAACCACTTCAGCTTTACAAATACAGTTTTGCTAGACAGCACCCTAGTAACCCTTGCTGTAGACTGACTGCAGCAGTGATAAAGGAAGAGCAGTAAATATCAGCAATCATATGTCCCTTTGATACAGCTTCAATTGATACTCCAGAAGTTGCCAGGCCTAAGGGATAAATGTGCAATGGAGGTTGGTCATGTTTACCTTTATACCTTCTTGCTGTTTCATACACGTTTTCCGTACAGGATACAGGAATATAGAAAGTTTATAATTGTGCTTTACACCTAGAAACACCTTAGAGACGAATTGATCTGAACAAAATGAGTAGACTTAGAAAAACTTCTGTAGTTCACTGCTTTAGAACATCACTGCTATCATAGCATGTTTGAAAGCTTCGGATATCAATGAAAAAGTTTGTATTGAAATCAAGAAGGACTTTCAAGATCTGTCTCTTTGTCTTTGTTGTATTTCTAATAAACACTTCTCTATTTATATTGGGTTTTTATTGAAAATTTCTTGTTCAAGCCCTAGGTTAGCATTGTATTTTGGAGAGGGAAGGATTTATACATAATATTATATTAAAATATTTTATATATAA
>VYZU01070945.1:2465-14339 GCA_013401355.1 Ceyx cyanopectus
AACGTGGAAGGAGGAAAAATAACTTTTGCAACCCATAGCTGATAGCCTTAAATTAGATTAAATCAGATTTTCCAGAGGCTGGAAAGAAGAAATTAAGATACTCCCTATCTGAGGAATTCCATAAACCAGTATTACATCCAATTTCTGAAGCAGGAGGTGAGGTAATCTGGAGTACCTTTTCAGAAAGAGAAATATACTATAAATGTAAATTTAAGAGGATTAGCTTTCAAGAAATGAATTAGAGTTAACCACAGAATTTTATATAAGGAGTATTTGTGAGTTAAGCATGTTTTTCTGTTTTGATGACCATTAGTAAGGATAATAGATCCTCAACATACAGGATAAGATTCAGTCCATAATTTAAACAACTCCACTGAATTTTCTGAAAGCATATGTTATCTAAACCCCTGTTACAATGAGTAGGTATTGATAAAATATGAATTGTGGGATGTGATTCAGGTGATGAGCCATTAGGCAGCTGCCCTATCCCAGGCCAAATTGTTCTCTGGTTTGATTAATGATATTGAATATATCTTCACTGGGTCACTGGGCTATGTCCACAAGTAGACATCTGCATTTTACACTCAAACTGAATACCACTCCACTGATTTTTTACCAGATAGTTATGCCATGTAATGGAGGTTCAGTTTCCCTACACAACAATAGGTAACTATTTTTGAATGAAAAGGGAAAACAGGAATGGCTTAGTTATAAACATTTTTACATAAGAACATCAGCATTCTTTAGTATGCCATTGTTAACATGGCATTGTTAAATCTCATCCTGACATTAACATATGGAAATTAATAGTTAAATTTAAAAGCCATTGATATAAATTTATAGATTTATAAAAGTCCAGTAAATAAAAAAACTGAGTGTGGGCTGAGAACATGTACCCTTTTGCCAAATATTCTGCTTATTCAAATTGACAGTCACAGAAATTGCCAACAGTAGCCCTAAGGACCCTAGATGTCTTCCAGGGCAATATGAGAAAGAAAAGCTGAGCCTCCCACCAGGCAGATGATCAACACCTCCTTTGTCAGAAAATTGATCATTCATCCTAAAACATGCAGGAGTCTGTCTAGGACTAAATAAATCCTTAGAAAACACTAGCAACTTCATCAACTACTGCCAGCATCTAATCTCCTGTAAGCAAGCTAATCAAGAAAGAAGCAATCAGTATCTCTTGTCTCCTGTCAGTATTCTGGACAGCCATCAGGAATGCTGCAGGCCAGAGGCAGCTCAGGAGCAGCACTGGTTGCTTTGGTAGCTCATCTCCTCCAAGGCAGAAACAGAGGTAATTATTCATAGTTATTCTGCACTGTTCAATACCACTGATTTTTGAGCAAGTTCACTGCTACTCCAGGGAGATGCAGGAACACAGAGATATTCCTCAAAACAAGTGTTTGAATCCTTGATTTCATGCTCAGTTTTATTGTTCACTCTTCAACAACAACAACAAAAAATTTGGAAAATATTTTCAGCACCTGTTACGTTGAGTGTGTATTTGTGTTGATGGTGTCCACAAAAAAAAAGGTAAAATAAAACTGTATCACTTGGTCATTTACACACAGTAGTTCATCTATGACAAAAAAAAACTCCTATTCCCAAGTATAAAAATTCTCCTTCTTTAGTGAATAGTCCCATGACCCAGTTTAGTTTTAGATTTGCAAGGATCTTTAATCTTTAGATGCTTTATTTTTTATGTCTTGTATCTTAAACCATTAGTTTTATTCCATTGGAACAGCAAAATCACATTCACATGTGCCTCCAGTCTTGCCTTTAGTCTCCTCTATTGTTCTTGAAATTGAGATATTACTAAGGAGAGAAAATTAGTTCAAACTATTTCTGAAAGTATTTTGTTGTTGTTGTTATTTAAGTTGTATTGGCTACAACTCTTCAATCCCCTTAGACCTGGGAAAGCTGGGCTGATGACAGCAAAGGCAAAATTATATTAAGATAACAAAGTAGTCTGGCCCGAAGAATCAAAGTTTAAATTGATTGTTATGCTTNAAATAAAATCTGCTCACAAACAGGTCTGATGAACAACAAAGGTGATGCAAGAAGGGCCAGAGCACATGGATCAGTTTCTTCATTAAATTTGACTTCATCAAGGCATCCATTTTAAATACACTATAACCACTCAGGCAGGATGCATTCCCAAAGCAGGAGAGATGCTAAAAGGACACTCTGCACTGGGGTAGCAGCCTGATGAACAAGCTGATGATACCCAGCTCTTCTCTTGTTTCACCAGCTGAGGGTGTTATCTCTTGCTTGCCCCAGACACAGGTCTATTGGTGTTACACAATGTGACACACATATAGCACAGATTTGTGATTGAGACTCCTTCAACATTCCAGGAAGGTGTCAACTCTACATCAGCAGCATACATTTCTGGCAGTATTTTTGTTTCATAACAAGTACAGATCCATTTTTCATCCAAATAAACATGTAACACGCTCTACACAAGAATTTTATATCCTACCTGGCAATTTGGAGAACGGAGATCCCAGAGTCTAATAGTTTTATCAAGGGATCCAGAAATAAAAGTATCATCCACTGGAGACATTGAAAGTGCAACCACTCTGCAACACCGATGATCCTTTAAGCTTGACATAATTGATGCAAGAAAAAAACCTAAAATGCCATAATGCAGCTTGTTTTTAAGGCTAAGATCTGCTCAAGTCTTTAAAATCCTGACCCATTTGGGCTGAAGTATTAAACTGTGGAAGGTTTATCCATAGAAAGACAAAATCTCAATGCAGGAAGGCAAAAAGTGTAGTCTTGTAAAATCAATGTAAGGGGTTTCTGTGCTGAACAATTCCTATCACCTACGTTCTTGGTTAAGTCCAGTTTAACAGCAGAAAAGCCTATAAGCCACATGTAAATCCTGGGCCATGATCCTGCTCCTGCAATTCTTCAGAGCTCTCTGTAGAGAATACTCTAAAGTATTCTCAACAACAAGCTTGTAGGGTTACAACATGAGGCCACCCCTTAAGGCAGTGCCTAAGGTGGCATGGAGATGATGAGAGGTCAAAGCAGGCAAACCCAGCTTTCCATGATTATGAATTTATGTCAAAATCATGATTTATGTCTGTGAAAATAAAAAATACCATACCCTTTAAGCAAAATATATACTGGATGTTTTATGTATGGAGTTTATAAACAGTAACTGACATACTGCCTTTTCACAGTGTTTGAAATAGGTCAAGTTCAGGCAACTGACTCCAAAAGGGAGAATGACATCCAGAATTAAAGAACATATTCAGACACTGTTCTTCCACTGAGAGGAATAAAGTATTGCTCATCTACCAAGACACTGCAGAATAGAAGCTGTGACAGCTGAAGAAATAGGCAGGTAATGGTCAAACCAAACACCTTTACTGCACACAGACACAAACAAGGGAACATTCTGTTGCAGTATGTTGCCTTTGTGTCAAAAAAACCAACAAAAAAAATATATTTGAAATTTCTCTGTTTCAGTATGACCCATGTAATCTCAAACATCTGACTTGAAGATGTTTCACAGTAATTTTCTCTTTAGATGATTGAAATTCATGGTATATTGACTTGAGCCAAGTCATTAGGTAACAATATTACTTTTTTTTTCTGTTTTCACAGAACTAAACTTAATGAGGACTTTTTAATGTTGCCATGGTAATGTGAGACAATGCTTTCAAAAAAATCTTTTAACATTTTAGTTTGCTTGCTTGCTTTTTGCAGAAGAAAGCATTCTAAGACAAAAGTCAATAATATCCCAACCTATTGAGAATCAAAACCTCTCCATTATATTTGCTCTTGCTATTGAAGAAACAAGCTACGTAATTTACTTTATAATTAAACATTTTTAGAATCAGTGAAACAGAACCTAATGTGGAATATGGAAATCATACTGAATAGAAACCCTAATATTGAATTGTAAGTATTTTTCCCATGTAATTTCTAGCACAATATTGTAGCTTTTTAGCCCAACAAATATGGGGGTGCCTTTGCTTGCTTGCAACAGATCACAGGCTTAGCATTAATAACAGAGCTATCAGGATGGGTTGAGCTTTGTTTGGTGGCAAAATCTGTCCTGTCAGAAAGCAGACATCTATAACCTTTAAGAGCCCTAAAGGATGCATTTTTAAGGGCTGCATGAGACTTCTACTATATCTTTAAAGTTTACAGCACTACTGACAATAACATTTATTTTCATTTATGCTGTTCTTCTAGACTATGCTAGTTATCACAGAGATGTGAATTCAGCATACTCTGTTACCACTTCTGTCTATTTTGTCCTCCAGAAGTGGGTAATAACCACTGATTCTAATGTTCTAATCATGCAAATCACCTCATCAGCTTTTAGGAATATCAGTTATATCAAATTTCTTCTAATCAATAATTAGAAAGGAATTTCCAATTCCTTTTGCTTATTGCCTTTGAGCAATTGAAAAATACATTATTTCTATATCTGCTGACCTTGATCACAACTTCCTGAGTTTGTGCTTATACCACATTAGCATTTTTATTAAGTTTCTTTTTTTATTTTTGTATTAATAGCCTCGAAGTTGCTCCAGCTAATCTCTAGTTGAGAAGATTATCACCTTTTTTCTGCTATGAGAAGTAAGCTGTTGTATTTATAAATCCAGCCATCTCTTAGGATAAATGTTTGACAAACTGAAACCTTCCCTTTCATACCAACCATGCAAACAGTGGGCCCCTCTGGTATCTTCTGCCTTTTCAGTGCTATTAGAATGACTCTAAGAAGATTATGTGGGCTTTTGTCTTCTGCCTCCCTTCAAGATAACTGAAGCTTCCTAAAGTGTGTAGCTCCACGTGAATGTCATGTTAACTAATTTCAGTGTGCATCATCCCTTACAAATATCTCATAAGTATCTGTGTATTGTCCATCCTCTCTTTTCAACACAGACTCATCACTGATGACTGCTTTACCCTCCTGGGGTATCCAAACTCTTTTATAACCACTCACTTAATGTAAAAAGAATAAGAGTCAAAATATTCAATAAGCTTTTGTTCTATTCTTCCAGAAACAAGGAATGAGTGGCTGATTATCTGATGATCTGACACCTGTAGAGGAAAGTAAATGCCCTTTGAAGTAAGGAAGCATGTGATGGACAACATTAACACCTCTTGTATTATAATGAAAACTGTAATAATGACTTCAGAAGTGTTATTTATCACTGGTATGAGCATTCATATAAAAATGTGAAGTAGTTTATTAGGGGAGAAATATAAGATTATAGTTAAGGAATTGCACTGTTATGTTAGAGAGATTAATGCATCAAAAGTTTATTTTCTGGAGGCATAAGAAAACATGCCTCTTCTAGTATCTTAAAGATCACCTAGATGATCTTTGGCTGATAAACATTTATGGTTTGGCACTATCTAGATCCTAACAGGGTCAGAATATTATTGCTGTTTTCCAGCAAACAGACCACACAGTTTAAAGGAAATGGTAGCTGAATGTAACAAATCAATGTACAGCCCTCTAGGTCTAGCCTGCCTTACCTTGAGTTTGTCTGTAAAGCTTGATGTGATAACAGCAGGTGGTAAGACTGGAAGTATAGCTTGTTAGACAGATAAAGTAATAAACAGAATTCTTAATAATTTATAGGGCATGTTTTCAACTCAATGTGTAATTCTCACATAAGTAATGTATAATACAGTGTCCCTATCCAGAGTGCAAAAGGTATATTTTGCATCACAGTCCCTAAAGCAGCTTTGTCACTCACCAGTGTGATCTGTGATCACTCATTGTTCTGTAATTAAAATAGAAACCCCATTTGATCAGACAACAGAATAAACAATAAGGAATTGGGATGGCAGGAGGGTGGTCTCAACCTGAGAGGCATACCTGGCTCCTCAGCCATTGCACCTACATCCAGCTTGATCTTCACCAGTGCTCACACACTCGCTGGCATCACAGACACAACTACACATAACATTGAGCCTCCTACCCAGGCAAATGGTTAGAAAATGGGCTTTCCTAAGATGGGACAGACCATGCTGATCAGGCACAGGGCATGGCCAGATGTTTGTACCAACCTTGTTTACCTGCAACAGGCCCCTTCAGTTCTCTTATCCTTCTACTGTGTTTGCTCCTCCCCAAATCACTTACATACATCTCCTTCCATGCTTGCTTTCCTTCCCTAAACATGCCAATATAAATCTCATCCAATCCCAAAATGCACTTTCCCCTGCATGCTGTAATGTGTCCCACAGCCTTGCAGTGACATCCTCCAGCTGAAAGGTGCTCTGAGACTCATCTTGACAGGTGCCACCCTGGCCTGTGTCCAAGGCTCTCCTGAGATGCCCTGGTCAGGATGTCCTCAAAGCCATAATTCAGGTACCCCTGTTTGTGCAGACAAGCTTTTTGCCACATAACCTAACAGAAGCACGTGAGCTATGTGACAGCAAAAGCATTGTATCCTCCAGTCAAACTATTAACATTTTAAGTAAGACCACTCTGTCAAAGAGCATTTNAAACAGTGGGCCCCTCTGGTATCTTCTGCCTTTTCAGTGCTATTAGAATGACTCTAAGAAGATTATGTGGGCTTTTGTCTTCTGCCTCCCTTCAAGATAACTGAAGCTTCCTAAAGTGTGTAGCTCCACGTGAATGTCATGTTAACTAATTTCAGTGTGCATCATCCCTTACAAATATCTCATAAGTATCTGTGTATTGTCCATCCTCTCTTTTCAACACAGACTCATCACTGATGACTGCTTTACCCTCCTGGGGTATCCAAACTCTTTTATAACCACTCACTTAATGTAAAAAGAATAAGAGTCAAAATATTCAATAAGCTTTTGTTCTATTCTTCCAGAAACAAGGAATGAGTGGCTGATTATCTGATGATCTGACACCTGTAGAGGAAAGTAAATGCCCTTTGAAGTAAGGAAGCATGTGATGGACAACATTAACACCTCTTGTATTATAATGAAAACTGTAATAATGACTTCAGAAGTGTTATTTATCACTGGTATGAGCATTCATATAAAAATGTGAAGTAGTTTATTAGGGGAGAAATATAAGATTATAGTTAAGGAATTGCACTGTTATGTTAGAGAGATTAATGCATCAAAAGTTTATTTTCTGGAGGCATAAGAAAACATGCCTCTTCTAGTATCTTAAAGATCACCTAGATGATCTTTGGCTGATAAACATTTATGGTTTGGCACTATCTAGATCCTAACAGGGTCAGAATATTATTGCTGTTTTCCAGCAAACAGACCACACAGTTTAAAGGAAATGGTAGCTGAATGTAACAAATCAATGTACAGCCCTCTAGGTCTAGCCTGCCTTACCTTGAGTTTGTCTGTAAAGCTTGATGTGATAACAGCAGGTGGTAAGACTGGAAGTATAGCTTGTTAGACAGATAAAGTAATAAACAGAATTCTTAATAATTTATAGGGCATGTTTTCAACTCAATGTGTAATTCTCACATAAGTAATGTATAATACAGTGTCCCTATCCAGAGTGCAAAAGGTATATTTTGCATCACAGTCCCTAAAGCAGCTTTGTCACTCACCAGTGTGATCTGTGATCACTCATTGTTCTGTAATTAAAATAGAAACCCCATTTGATCAGACAACAGAATAAACAATAAGGAATTGGGATGGCAGGAGGGTGGTCTCAACCTGAGAGGCATACCTGGCTCCTCAGCCATTGCACCTACATCCAGCTTGATCTTCACCAGTGCTCACACACTCGCTGGCATCACAGACACAACTACACATAACATTGAGCCTCCTACCCAGGCAAATGGTTAGAAAATGGGCTTTCCTAAGATGGGACAGACCATGCTGATCAGGCACAGGGCATGGCCAGATGTTTGTACCAACCTTGTTTACCTGCAACAGGCCCCTTCAGTTCTCTTATCCTTCTACTGTGTTTGCTCCTCCCCAAATCACTTACATACATCTCCTTCCATGCTTGCTTTCCTTCCCTAAACATGCCAATATAAATCTCATCCAATCCCAAAATGCACTTTCCCCTGCATGCTGTAATGTGTCCCACAGCCTTGCAGTGACNTTTTTAGAATCAGTGAAACAGAACCTAATGTGGAATATGGAAATCATACTGAATAGAAACCCTAATATTGAATTGTAAGTATTTTTCCCATGTAATTTCTAGCACAATATTGTAGCTTTTTAGCCCAACAAATATGGGGGTGCCTTTGCTTGCTTGCAACAGATCACAGGCTTAGCATTAATAACAGAGCTATCAGGATGGGTTGAGCTTTGTTTGGTGGCAAAATCTGTCCTGTCAGAAAGCAGACATCTATAACCTTTAAGAGCCCTAAAGGATGCATTTTTAAGGGCTGCATGAGACTTCTACTATATCTTTAAAGTTTACAGCACTACTGACAATAACATTTATTTTCATTTATGCTGTTCTTCTAGACTATGCTAGTTATCACAGAGATGTGAATTCAGCATACTCTGTTACCACTTCTGTCTATTTTGTCCTCCAGAAGTGGGTAATAACCACTGATTCTAATGTTCTAATCATGCAAATCACCTCATCAGCTTTTAGGAATATCAGTTATATCAAATTTCTTCTAATCAATAATTAGAAAGGAATTTCCAATTCCTTTTGCTTATTGCCTTTGAGCAATTGAAAAATACATTATTTCTATATCTGCTGACCTTGATCACAACTTCCTGAGTTTGTGCTTATACCACATTAGCATTTTTATTAAGTTTCTTTTTTTATTTTTGTATTAATAGCCTCGTAGTTGCTCCAGCTAATCTCTAGTTGAGAAGATTATCACCTTTTTTCTGCTATGAGAAGTAAGCTGTTGTATTTATAAATCCAGCCATCTCTTAGGATAAATGTTTGACAAACTGAAACCTTCCCTTTCATACCAACCATGCAAACAGTGGGCCCCTCTGGTATCTTCTGCCTTTTCAGTGCTATTAGAATGACTCTAAGAAGATTATGTGGGCTTTTGTCTTCTGCCTCCCTTCAAGATAACTGAAGCTTCCTAAAGTGTGTAGCTCCACGTGAATGTCATGTTAACTAATTTCAGTGTGCATCATCCCTTACAAATATCTCATAAGTATCTGTGTATTGTCCATCCTCTCTTTTCAACACAGACTCATCACTGATGACTGCTTTACCCTCCTGGGGTATCCAAACTCTTTTATAACCACTCACTTAATGTAAAAAGAATAAGAGTCAAAATATTCAATAAGCTTTTGTTCTATTCTTCCAGAAACAAGGAATGAGTGGCTGATTATCTGATGATCTGACACCTGTAGAGGAAAGTAAATGCCCTTTGAAGTAAGGAAGCATGTGATGGACAACATTAACACCTCTTGTATTATAATGAAAACTGTAATAATGACTTCAGAAGTGTTATTTATCACTGGTATGAGCATTCATATAAAAATGTGAAGTAGTTTATTAGGGGAGAAATATAAGATTATAGTTAAGGAATTGCACTGTTATGTTAGAGAGATTAATGCATCAAAAGTTTATTTTCTGGAGGCATAAGAAAACATGCCTCTTCTAGTATCTTAAAGATCACCTAGATGATCTTTGGCTGATAAACATTTATGGTTTGGCACTATCTAGATCCTAACAGGGTCAGAATATTATTGCTGTTTTCCAGCAAACAGACCACACAGTTTAAAGGAAATGGTAGCTGAATGTAACAAATCAATGTACAGCCCTCTAGGTCTAGCCTGCCTTACCTTGAGTTTGTCTGTAAAGCTTGATGTGATAACAGCAGGTGGTAAGACTGGAAGTATAGCTTGTTAGACAGATAAAGTAATAAACAGAATTCTTAATAATTTATAGGGCATGTTTTCAACTCAATGTGTAATTCTCACATAAGTAATGTATAATACAGTGTCCCTATCCAGAGTGCAAAAGGTATATTTTGCATCACAGTCCCTAAAGCAGCTTTGTCACTCACCAGTGTGATCTGTGATCACTCATTGTTCTGTAATTAAAATAGAAACCCCATTTGATCAGACAACAGAATAAACAATAAGGAATTGGGATGGCAGGAGGGTGGTCTCAACCTGAGAGGCATACCTGGCTCCTCAGCCATTGCACCTACATCCAGCTTGATCTTCACCAGTGCTCACACACTCGCTGGCATCACAGACACAACTACACATAACATTGAGCCTCCTACCCAGGCAAATGGTTAGAAAATGGGCTTTCCTAAGATGGGACAGACCATGCTGATCAGGCACAGGGCATGGCCAGATGTTTGTACCAACCTTGTTTACCTGCAACAGGCCCCTTCAGTTCTCTTATCCTTCTACTGTGTTTGCTCCTCCCCAAATCACTTACATACATCTCCTTCCATGCTTGCTTTCCTTCCCTAAACATGCCAATATAAATCTCATCCAATCCCAAAATGCACTTTCCCCTGCATGCTGTAATGTGTCCCACAGCCTTGCAGTGACATCCTCCAGCTGAAAGGTGCTCTGAGACTCATCTTGACAGGTGCCACCCTGGCCTGTGTCCAAGGCTCTCCTGAGATGCCCTGGTCAGGATGTCCTCAAAGCCATAATTCAGGTACCCCTGTTTGTGCAGACAAGCTTTTTGCCACATAACCTAACAGAAGCACGTGAGCTATGTGACAGCAAAAGCATTGTATCCTCCAGTCAAACTATTAACATTTTAAGTAAGACCACTCTGTCAAAGAGCATTTCTGTTCAGTTCATACAACAATTGTCTCCAAGTAATTGGTTCTCTGAATAGTCTCCAAAATGGAAAAGGGGCATGACAATCACATCAAAAGGATAATCATACTTATTACGTGTGTTAAAGGACACCTGGACCATTCTTACGAATCCTTTATGATGTACAAAGGAATCATCTCAGCAGGAACATCTCAACATCTATTTCAATAGAATTACTTTAAAAAGTCTTTTGACTAATACAATTCTCCT
Organism: Ceyx cyanopectus; assembly: GCA_013401355.1. Taxonomy (NCBI): domain Eukaryota; kingdom Metazoa; phylum Chordata; class Aves; order Coraciiformes; family Alcedinidae; genus Ceyx; species Ceyx cyanopectus. The sequence goes on from VYZU01070945.1 coordinate 13,383, forward strand.
GAATAAAAATAGGTGAAAAACTGTGGTGTCCATAACAAAAGACTTACTATTCAAAACTCTATTTATTGATTACTTTATGCCAACTGTCTTAAGTTAGAAGTGAGCTTCTGTTATTTACAAAGCCTGAGATATTACTCATCTCATACTGGGCCACCTCTGTACTTTAGTGTCCTCAGGCAGCATTCTTCTGTCTCCCAACTTCACTTTGTTGTTCTTTTTTTATTGACAATTCCCTTTCTAAATGGCAATTGTTGACACCTGTGTCTGATATGTTGGAATATTTTCCCTGTTTTAAATAACTTTTGAAATGAATTGCCCAAAGTAATTCTCCAAGTTATTGACTAAGAAGGACTTAAAAGGTCCTAGCTAGAAATTACCTGTCAAAGGATAACAAGTCACCTTTAAAAAAACTTTACTTTTTCCCTGCCTGTGGGAGCAGGGTGGGGGGGTGGCCTGGACATGCACACAGACAGAAATGGAAGAGGAGAGGTTTTGGGGAGCTCTCTACTTTTCAGCCTGAACCCAGGAGGAAGAAAGCTGCCAATTACGAGCCTGTTTTTGTCTTCTCAGCCTGAATTTCTCCAGCCAGTTTTCATCTCCATGATTCCCCAGAGCCCCTCTGCCAGCTGGGTATTTTTTTTGGTTCATCTGACACTTTGATCCCCTGGAACCCTATTTCTCTCCCGTGCACAGTGCACAGGAACTGGGATTTTCAAATCTCTCCCATTTCTTCTTCCCTTCCCCCTCCCTTTTCAACAGTGTTTCCCTGCAGCCCCTGCTAGTAGTCAGAGGGAAGGGTGGCCATCTGTGTCTCTCAAAGTTTACTGATTTGACATTTGTTGTTTGGTTTTGCATTCTATACAAATACCTCCCTCTCTCTCTCTCTCTTTCTCTCTCTCTCTCTCTCTCTCTCTGTCTCTCTTTCTCTCTTTCTCTCTCTCTCTCTCTCTCTCTCTC
>VYZU01070945.1:14364-40021 GCA_013401355.1 Ceyx cyanopectus
TATATATATATATATATATAGTGTTTAATAAATTCTTGTCTCCTTATAAGCCCCTGGTCTCGAATTTTATAAAATTGAAGATAATACCTGTCCAAACTGGGACATTACCCTATCATGTCTGTTGTGTTTCTGTTTTGCTGCTGGTAGAAACACCCTTCTACTCCCCTGCAGTATATGTGACATGAATCCCTATAGCTCTATTCCATCTTGTGTCAGCAGAAATTTCAGTAACAGCATTTTGAGTTCCTTCAGATGCTTCACGAGCCTCAGAGAAACTTCCTAATATGAAAAAAATACACAACAATCATCTGGATATAACCTAAAATTAGTTTTTAAGTAAAAAGTTGTCTAATATCCTGACAGTTTATTTTTCTCTTTGTCTAGATATACACAGCAGTTTGTGCAATCAGTGAACCATTAAGCAATAGCAGACCCTTGCTTGTTTCTCAGATCTGCCATTCCCTTTTCACATATTAATTTCTGAAGCTCTGTGATCAAAGTCTAACATCTTTATTTTTCTATTTTTATTTTTTTTTCAGGGCACTAGGCTCAGTGACACGAGCCAGAATGGCAAGCATCTTGCAACATAGCTGACAACAGCCTAGCACCTAGCACTGAAAAAGATGTTCCACTTTCAGCTGAGCTCACAGGGATATCCAGCATCCTGCTGTGAAGCAATGGGACTTGGAAGAAGCAAGCAGAAAAATGAGTTGAGACAACATTTGCCACAGTAGCTGACTGAGCAAATTCTGACTGTGTCAGTTTCAGAATCTAGCAAAAAATACCATTTTCTTTTTGCCATTTGATGATTCAAATCTTGCTTTAAAGGATCAATTATTGGTTAAAATGAGAAAAGGAATTTTTCTGTCTGTGTCTGGCCAGAAGAGCAACCTTTTTTTTTTCTTTCTTGTGAAAATTTTGCTGATATTCTGAGGTGACTTTAGATGACTATCATTGGTCTAAGTAAGTATCACCTTCTTTACAACCACCTTGCTTTACTTTTCCTCTACTTCAGCATTATCCAGTAATAAGATAGTGACACTTTCTTTAACAAACTACTTTCTTCAGCTCCTTTTCTTTGGAAAACTTATTAAAGGGAATATAAATAGTATGAATCACTCCAGTAGTATACTGAAGAACCATTTCTACCACTTTTTGTATATGCCACCAGGGCATATAGAAATATGAAGAAAGATCAAAGGAAACAGAAGATAACAGGTGAGGGCTGCCCACCAGTTTCCAAATCTGGCTCTACTGTATTAGCAAATCAATATCAGCCTAAATGGGTGTGAAGTGCAGGTTGTTGACCATGATGATTCAACATTTCAGTTCAGTTCACTTCAATAGCATACTGAAATGATGCATATAAAAGAATAATTTTAATGTGCAGTGTTTCACTAACAAAAGAATAGGAAAGAAAAAATAAATAGGACACCACATATATATACATCTGTCATGGTTTGAGACCACTCAGACAGCAACAAAGCAACCACACAGCCACTGGCTCACTCCTATCCTATGGGCAGTGGTCCTCCCTGCAATGGATAAGGGTCTCCCTTAGAGTCATGGACTTCTTTGGGATCAGTACCTTGCTCCAGCATGGGGTCCTCCACAGGCAGGGTTCTTCTCCACCATTGTTCTCTGTGGGCTGGAAGGGCTCAGCCTGCCATCTCACCACAGGATTAAGGGGAATGGCTGCTCTGGTTTGCCTCCCTCACTCCTTCCTCACTGACCTCAGTGTCTGCATGGTTTTCTGCCTCATGTCCCATGCCTCTCCAACACAGAAGTCCTCTCAAAAGAATTAGCCCAAAAAGTTTACCCCTCTTAAATACATGATATAACCTTGTCCAGAGGTGGGTCTGACTTGGAGATGGGGGAGTTTCTTGGAGCCTCTAAGTGATGCTAGTAGCAAAATCCTGCCAGGCATAAACCCAACACAAACTCAGACCAACATAATTTCTTTCTGATGTGTATTTCTGAGCACGTCCTATTCCTGATGACACACATAGTTCTTACATTATAAATAATTTTAAAATAAATTAAGATATTATGAAACACAGGATTCAGTTAATAATTCAATACTTTATGACTGTTTACCCAAAACATAATCTAACAGTCATCTCTCTCTGGTAAGACAGTGTCATATCAACACACAGGTAAGTTACGAGTTCTCAAACCTGTGAATATTTCTCACCCAAAGTAAAACCTGTCTGCTTCAAACATCAGCTGTTACTTTCTTCTGAAGTTTTACTCTATTCATTAATGTAAGTCTAAATTGGAAGAGCAGTGGCTGGAGAGCAGCCCTGCAGAGAGGGATCTGGGGGTGCTGGTTGCCAGCAGTGTGTTCTGGCAGGCAAGAGGGCAAACTGCATCCTGCAGTGCATCAAACAGTCAAACCAGATGGTCAAAAGAGGTGATTATTTCACTGTATTCACCTTTGGTAGGGTCTCACCTTGAGTACTGTGTGAGGTGAATGTGAATACTGTGAAGGCCCTTGAAGGCATCCAGAGTACAGAAACAAAGCTGATGCAAGGGCTGGAAGGGTATTCCTGTGAAGCATGGCTAAGGACTTTGGGCTTATCTAGTTTGGTAAAAAAGATGATAAAGGGTGACCTCATTGCTCTCTACAACTTTCTGCAGAGGTGGAGAGGGAGGTGCTGGTCTCTTCTCCATGGGATCCAGTGATAGGATGAGTGATAACAGTCCAAAACTGTGCCAGGGGAGCTGTAGACTGGATATTAGGAAGTGTTTCTTTACAGAGAGGCTGGTCAAACACTGGAACAGGCTTCCTGCAGTTGATGCCCCAAGTCTATCAGTCTTTAAAAGGCATCTGGACAATGCCCCTAACTACTTGCTGTAACTTGGGCAGCCCTGAATAGGTCAGGCAGTTGGACTAGATGATTAATGTAGCTCCTTTTCAACTAAAATATCTTCCATTCTACAGTTGAGTATGGTGGTTTTGACAAAATAAACATTGTTTATTTCATGTTCAGAATGAAATGATGTTTCGATTGCTTTACTTTTTTTGTTTGTTTGTTTTCCATTCTCCTTTGCTACAAAGCTGGCAAATATGTCAACACAAATTCACCAAACATGACACATAGTGCAGTCATCCTGAAATTATGCAAGCATGGATCAGAACAGACACATGACTAAGGTACAGAAACACTATGGCTAAAGAAAACTTTTACAAACAATTTTCTAAATAAATACTTGTAAATCTTCTAAAATATTTTTAAAATTTTCTAAGTTCAGGCTTCTTGTTGCATAAAATAATATATATTTCCTCTTAGATTCTTAGGTATTTATTTTAAAAAGCAAATAAAAGGTTGTAGTTTTCCAAAATAAAAATAAGCAAAATAATAATGCATTCCTTACTGAATTGTTTTATATAGAAAGTATTCATTATGAGATGATTAGCTCTGTTAGCATTAAAAAAAAATCAGCAGTGGGGATTACTAGGAAATTTGGAGCTGATTAAACTTAAAGGCTCAGCAACTAGAAAGACAACTTGTCCACTACCACTCCAGAATCCTGTTAAATAATGAGAATATGTGTCATGTTTCTATGTTATTTATCCATGCCTGTGAAGCAATTAATTCTGTTACAATTTTAAATAAATTTAAGAAATCACAGATAATCATAAATGGAGACTAATAAACATATTTTCCATTCTAGTTACATTGATATTCACCAGCACAGAAGGAATATCATGCTGCATAATTAACCTGAAAAACCCTGGACAAAACCATAAGATTGCTCTGAAAAATCACTATGTTAAAGATGAGCAACTGGGCATTAAACCTAGTTACATTCATATCTGGTAGAAGATAATATGAATAGATTGAAGTCAGAGAGCAATGCAGAGGAACCAATAATAATGGAGATTATATATCTCCTTTATGTAGCCTGCATTACATTAAAAAATTCTCAGATCTCAAAGAACAAATTTGAATTAATTATATGCAGCAGTAGCTACATATTTTCTTACACATATCTTCTTATAGTAGTATTTCTTATTATACACTGGGTATTCAGTTTCAAGAACTCAGACCACTTGCAATCTCAGTGTGACTGTACTGGGTTTGTCTGGCAAGGTTTTGGTAGTGGGGGGGCTACAGAGGTACCTTCTGGGAGAAACTGCTAGAAGCTTCTGTATTTAAGAATGGGGAAAAGAGACAAACCCACAGACCAGCAACTGCAGTTGGAGAGAGGAGAGATAATGAGAGAAACAACTCTGCAGACACCAAGGTCAGTGAAGAAGGAGTGGGAAGAAGCACTCCAGGTGCCAGAGCAGATTCCCCTGCAGCCATGGTGAACACCACGGTGATGCAGATTGTCCCCCAGCAGCCCATGGAGTTCCAGGGTGGAGCAGATATCCCCCAGCAGCCCATGGAGTTCCAGAGTGGAGCAGATATCCCCCAGCAGCCCATGGAGTTCCAGGGTGGAGCAGATATCCCCCAGCAGCCCATGGAGTTCCAGTGTGGAGCAGATATCCCACTGCAGCCCATGGAGTTCCAGTGTCTGTGACCCCATGGAAGGGACCCTCACTGCAGCAATCCATTGTTGGGAGGACTACGCCTATGGAAGGGACCCACACAGGAACAGTCTGGAGAACTGAAGTCCATGAGAAGGAGTCATGTGGAGAAGTTTGTGGAGGAGTGTCTCCCACGGGAGGGTCCTCACACTGGGGCAGAGGACTTGTGAGGAGTCCTCCCCCAGAGGAGAAAGGAGCAGGAGAAACAACATGTGATGTGATATGAACCAACTGCAGCCCCCATTCCCCAGCCCCCTGCACTGCTGGCAGGGAGCGAAGCTGAGGGAGGAGTGACAGGTAGGGGCGGGGAGAAGATGTTTTTAAGATGTAGCTTTATTTCTTGTTCTCTTACTCTGATTTAATTGGTATTAAATTACTTTTTCCCCAAGTCAAGTCTGTTTTGCCCATCATGGCAACAGCTGAGTGATCTCCCTGTCCTGATGTCAACACATCAGCTTTTTGTTGTATTTTCTCTCCCCTACCCAGCTGAGGAAGGGAGCAACAGAACAGCTTGGTGAGACAGGGTCAACCCACCTCAGTGACTTCTAAATAAAGTATTAAAAGCCACGGGAACAAGATTACACTACAGACTCATAGTTTATTTGAACAACAGCATTCCCAATGCACCAGCTCTTGCTCACACTGCAGTTGTGGCCGTGCACAATGTGATTACTTTGTAATCATCAGCAATAGGGACTTTGGATGTTTTCTGAGGAAGCTGCATTATCCTCACATAATAACATTGATTTAAAATTCTTCTCCTGGTGTTGGTAACAGTGGCATCTGCAGAGAACAGTTTAGTTTTGAATGCTTCATCCTCTCATCACAGCAGAGATCAACAATGAGTCAAGGATGTCTGTCAGGTCTGTCTTATAACTTCAACACAGTGATTTAATGAGTTTTCTGTTGTCAAAGTAAAGACAAGGTCATTCTAATTACCAGCCCATTTCTTTTCTGAATCTGAAGCACAATTCAAGTAACTGTAAAATTCACAGATCACATATTAGCTTTAGTTTTTCGGTGTTAAGAAACAGAAAAGTCAGTTCAATAGCCCATAAATTACAATGCATCTTCAGATAATAATTCAAGTGTCACCAGCTGGCAGTCCTCACAATGACCATAAACTAGGGATCAGACTGGTGAGTACCCTTTGTTCTCCCCTAACTCAGAATGCAATATTGCTTGGTTAAGAAACACATTCAGTGAGAAATACAGAGTGAACTCACTTCTGAATTTGCATAGTGTTCACAAACTTAATCTCAGACATGTTTCCTGCCTCCCAAAGTCTGCAATTTGGAGCCTACTTCACTGAAACCTTTTTTTTTTTAAAAAAAATCAGGTTAGAAGTTCTCACATGTATATGCTGGAAGGATCTGATGCAAAAGTCAGAGAGTTTTTTACACCTTTTTATTTGACCCACAAGAGTCATAACAGTAAAAAAAAAAAGACAAAACATAGTGATCTGTAGATTTAGATACTAAGAAATACTAAAGTGCTGACAATGATCTGGTACTATACAAAAGAGAGTGAACATAGAATTATATAGATAAAAAACAAATGATATAAGAAGTAATAAGATTTTTTTTTAATAAGAAGCAAATTCCTCTTAAGTTCATCGCATATTTTACATTTTTGACCATCCTAGTCCATAAATGGGGTAAAAATGTACTTTGTACATCCCCCTTTAGCTAACATTACATGAATATTTACACATCTAAAGGTGAGCTGCTCTTTTAATGCTTCTTTTACTGCACCTTTAAAATCCAGTTCCTCTGGGTTTAGGTTGAGGACAGAATCCATGTGCTTCCACTGACTCTTGAGCAAATGCAGAAGATGAGCATAGACTTCTCTATAACATTTTAGTTTTTTAAGACATTTAAACATTTACATTCCATGGAATGTTTGGCAGTTTTGGTCCACTAAAAGACTAGCAGATAATACATTTATTATAAAACATCACCTTATACAGACATTAAGTATTAATACAAGTGAGGACATAGGCCATTTAATTTTAAAAAATGCTTAAAAAAAATATTTTAAAATTGGAGCAGTAGTATGTTAGCATGTTCAAGAAGTCAGGAAGGAAATGAGGAACTGTAGTATTCCTTTAGTGACAACTTTGACTTGCAAGTCTGTTGTGGAACCTCCTCCTACCTTAAGGAAAGCAATGTACTAATGACTAGTTCTTACCTTCTCTTGAAATAAAATTTGTGCTCAGAATGAATACAAAAGCATTCCTTAAAAAGTGAAGAGTATTAGAAGAATTCATAAAATTGATCTCTTAATACATACAGATTATTTCTTTTAAAATTACATCTAACTTTGCCTTACAGTGCCACGCATTAGGAATATAAACCACCGTGTTTGTAAAGCATCCACATTTCCTTTGAGAATTTGCTCAAAATTATGCTACAAAATTTGAAACATTGAGGTATCTAGCATCAAGATACAGAATCTTAATTATTTCTTCTTTGCTAGTTCACTACAAAGATTTTTGGTAACACGACAACTTAATAGAAGTGACAAAAAATTGTAATTTCCAGAGTTCAAAAGAGCCAAGCGCCCCAAGAAAAAGTGGTCCAGAAATGTAAGTGGTTCCATATGAGTGTCTAGCAATCTCAAGCTACACTTTTTATGACTGCTTTAAATTCTGTGTGTTTCCTTCCTTTTAGCAAGGGATGGAGGCTGCTACTCTTTCTTGGGAGTGTTATTTAACCTCTGCAACTGTACCAATACACACACAGACACACAAGTGTTTGCTTTCTTTTACACAAGCAGAATACTTGCTAGACTTGCAGAGATGAAAGAAGTTCAGTGACCTGAGAAGACAGAGCCCTTACATGCATTATTTTTACTATGATGCCTTTGGATTAGAAACCCCGTTGCTCAGGAGCACTCGAGTGGCTGTGGAAGGGCAGGAAAAGCCCGCGCTGGGGCCAGACGCCGCTTGGGAAGCAGCCAGTGGGCACTGGGAAAGGGCTGTGGAAACCCAGCTCTGGGAAAGCCCGAAGGACTGGACGGGAGACCAGAGGCACTGCCGGGAGCTGCCCCGCAGCCGTACCACAGGGCACGGTCGAGACTATTACACAGGGAAGGCGGCGGACGGTGCTGCCACAGGCCGGGAGCTGCGGCGTGTTGCCAGGTTAGGTCTGTGCACGGCGGAGCCGGGGAGGAAGGCGGGTGCAGAACCGCAGTCCTGGGCGCGGGCGGTGGAGAGCCCGGCCAGGCTGATAAGCGGAGCAGGCAGGGCCGGGCCAGGGGCAGAGCCCGGGGCAGAGCCCGAACCCGAACCCGAGCCCGAGCCGAGCCCGGCCAATTCCAGCCCTCCCGGCGCCCTGCCCCGCCTGCTCGCTTTACGGCAGTGTCGCGCGGCGCGGGCTGTTGGCGGCAGCGGAAGCGGGGGCCGGAAGGCAGGTGCGCGGCGCGATCGGGGCCGGGGCCGGGGCCGGGGCTGGGGCTGGGGCTGGGGCCGGGGCGGGCGGGGGTCGGGCGGCTGCGCTCCGCGGGCGGTGCGGGCTCGGCCGGGCCGTGCTGGCCGCTGGTGGCGGCAGCTGGAGGTCTCCGCGCTCCGGCCGAGGGAGAGAGCGTTGCACGCCGTTCGTCGGTCCGATCCCCTCGCTGAAAAGCGGGGGGCGCCCGGCCTGGCGGCGGTGCGCGGGACTCTGCCTGCGGTCCCTGGCGGGAGTAAGACGAGGCGGGCGGAGGGGGCCGCGGTTCGCGGCCGTTTCGGGGCGGCGAGGCCGCCTGCAGGCGGGGACCCGGCGGGCGGGCAGAGAGCCCGGGCCCGGCAGCGAGGCCGGGGCCTGCCGCCTGCAGCCGTGTGCCCGGGGCCGAGGCCGCTGATCCAGAGCAGTCATAGAGGCCGAGCCCTCTCCTCTCCTCCTGTTTCTGTTCTTGGCCTCTGCTATGGAAACAGGAGCAGCAGGAGCAGCGTCTCCTGGGACGGGGCACGTGTGTTGAATGCGCCTCAATATGTTCACTACGTACTGCTGCCACTACTACATGTAGAGAACTAGGAGTGAAGAACGAGAAGGCAGCATGTGATCACATAAAGTGATTTTTACCTTTTGAGTATCTTGTGCTTCATTTTTCTCAGTAGAATAACAGCATTGCTGGTAAAAACCATCCTAAGGCTTGTGCTTCAGGTGCTTTGGGAAACCTGTGTTGGAATTCAAACAGTGCCTTTTTACAAAAGTTTTTATGAGTTGTGCAGTTAGATTTTACTGTTGGTTTTCATATACTAATATTTGTGTAGGCTCTTATCAACTTTCAGACTTTCTGAGTGCAAAACAGTACTATTGAAACTAAACTGCTAATATTTACACTTGCAGAGATTGAATAGGTACTTCTTTGTTATTTTCTTGAAGACAGACTTGAGTCTAGTCAATCAGTAGAAGAAATACCAGAAATTACAGAGAAGATACAAGGGTTGTGTGTTTCCACGTGGTAGGTTGCAGAGGTAAATTTTTAGGAGGAAGAAAATCCAACCATCAGTTCAGGTATAAACTGGTTTTCATCTGAAGTCCACATTAATTAAGTCAGTGTGTTATGTTACAGGCCTAAATCTTAATTGTAAACTGGTCTAGAGTAAGAAGTGATTATGGAGTGAGGGGTTGGTGATTAAAGCATTTATCAGGTGATTTGTGGAGTAAACCAGTTTTTCAGTTGTCAATCAGATTCTGAGGAAGTTGGGAGAATTCTAAGTTTGTACAGAATTAACTTCCATGCATTTGAATATTTCTTAAGACACAGAAACATTTCTATTAACCATTTCTGTATTTGGCACTGGTGAAGCCCACTGTACTGAGTTGATTAGTGAGTCTGTTTTGAAACTGAACTGTTTCAGTTTGAAACTGAACTGTTTCAGTTAGTTTGAAACTGAACTGTTTCAAAACACACTTGAAGAGCCCTTTAACAGGAGGTGACTACATTTCTAGAAGTGTAACAATCTGAAAAATGGCATGATTGGAAAAACAAAACTGCTTTATCCTCAGATTACTAGAGACATAAAGGGGTGATTTTCCTTTGCGTTGTTTCAGCCAAGAATAGTAACATTATGCCTCAATTTTTATTCTCCTCCCCGTTTTCCCATGGGACAAGCACACATTGCTGATATTTATAAGCTTTGTCAATAGTTGGTTGGGGATTTTCTCACTGGTAAGAAACCTTAGAGGTATCTTTCTCTTGCACATATTGCCAGCACTATAAGCAGTCAGCCCAGGAGGAGTGGACAGCAGCTGTTAGTTTTGGTTCTAGTTTGCACTTTTTTTGTTGTTGTTAAGTTCTAATTCTAACCTCTAATAGTAATAAATTACCAATTAGGAAGCTGACATTTGCTGGTCACCAGCTAGCCAGTGTGCTGTTTGAAGTGCCTGTGTGGCATGTGAATTCTGGAGAGAAGACTAAGGGGGTCTAATAAGGGGTCTCTGATTAGATTATTTTATGGGACTATGTGTCTGTCCAGTAGTTTAGAGTCATTTAAATGTATTTGTAGTTAACTTTTTCTTGGTGGAAGTGCCTATCTTAAAAGGTAGTAATACAACTCAGGCTATGGTAGTATACCTGGTGCTGCTTGCTTTTTTCTTTTTGTAAATTTTTCAGGCTGAAACTGGCCATGTTTTTCCTCCCTACATCCTACCAATGTTAAGTAACAGAACAATTTGTATTTCAGCCAAATTGAAGTGACTGGTGTGTCTGTTACAACCTTGGGTTACTTGAAAACTCTCTTTGCAGTGGAAGAGGTAGCACTGCCTCCAGGCAGTAGGAGGAAAGGCTGAGGCACCTCCAAAGGTACCTGGAAGGCTAGTTTGGATTTTGCTTGCAGCTCTTTCTCAGCTGGAAAAGTTTGTCTTGCTAGGTTGATTTTTGGGAGTGTGTCTTTCTGCTCTTAAGTGTTTGACCAGTATTTGATACATGTCAAACAACAAGCTCTGTTTCAAATGCAGCTGTGTTTGCTTTTCTGATAGGAAATAAAAACTTTCAGTGTTTTAACCCCTGATCTGGACTGAACCCTCAGTGTGTTGTGACACAGAACCAATGAGAGAGGGCTGCTGGACTGTGAGGGGCTCATTCATGAGGTCATACGTTTGGAAATGTGATTTTAAAACCTGCCAGAGACTTTCAGGAGGAATGTTAGAAAGCCTGAGGGGGTAGCCCAATGCTAACAAATAAATATCCATCTTATGGAAGGCATTGGTCATTGGCAGAGATGACTGGCAAGTCATCTGACTTAGAAGACTGGCTAGAAGTCATTTTGTAAGAAAAGTTATGTCAAGATTTTTTTTAAAAAGCATGATGTTCTGTGTTCTCTTAAATCCTGATGTTTCTTAGGAAATGAGGAGTTAATGGGTCTAAGAGTATTTGGGAGTTTGGTACTGCCACGTGGGTAAAATAAACTGATTTAAGAGACTTTTAGGAGTAATGTGAGGAAGACAAAAATACAGCACAGTGCTAAAATCTACTGGAATTTAGCAAAATGTAAATATGTAATTTAGTGCATTGATGCAGGAGTTAAATGCAGTGGCCTAGTAACATATTCAGGGGATGCCTGTGCCAGTGTATTAGGATCATCTTAGTTATCACAGCCTGTCACAGCTGGAGTCCCTCAGGGATTGATCTTGGGCCTAAGGCTGTTGAATATCTTCATGAGTTATCTGGATGATGGCATCAAGTCTACCCAGATGAAGTTGGGCAGTGGTACCAGACAGAGGAGAAACAAATGCTTTGGAAGGAGAGCCACCCTGCAGGAAGACCTGGATCTGCTGAAAGAGTGAGCTGACAAGAACCTTATGAAGTTCAGCAAGGACAAGTGTAAGGTCTTGCACCTGCAGAAAAAAATCCCAATGAGAGGAATCAGCCACTGGAATAATCTCTCCAGGGAAGGGGTGGATTCCCCAGTGCTGGAAACTTCTAAGATTTGGTGCTGGAGCCATCTTCTCTGTACTCTGCTTTTGCCAAGAAAACTGGGCCAGGTGATCCTCGAGGTCTGCCAATCTGGTTTCTATGGTTCTTTGATTACTTGGTGTCACAGGTTGTGTAATGTTCAAAGGTTTCACTTGATCTGTTCAGGATGTTGTTTTAAAAGCAGACTATGCACAGCAGAAAAATGCAGGGTTTATTTCTGTTCTGCCTTCTCATTAGAGCTCAGAAGAAAGAGAAAAGCTAGCAGTAGTGGTTTTCTGCTACACTAAGCCTGTTATGCTTGCTGATTATTATTGCACACATTTTCTTTCCCAGGTAGTCACCCAGTTTTACCTCTGTGAAGTAACCTTCAGTTATTCCATTAAAATTTTACTGTGAATCTTTAGCTCTGTTATAAACAGTTCTTCAACATCCTTAAACTTAGCTGCAAAGAGCCTGGCAGTGCTGTCTGTGGCCAGGAGTTAGTGTTGGAAGCTTTATTTTTTATACAGGAATGTGTTATGGAGACTTTCCTGCTGCCACCTGAACAGGCTCTAGCTTGGTCTGTCACAGCAGTTATGCAGTTATGTATTATTTCAACAGTTATTTTCACTCAAGTGCATCCCACATCCAGCCATAGTCAGGGAGATGCAGCAGGCATTACTTAGCTGTCATTAGATCAAAGCCTTTTTCTTCTTTATTATTTTTCACCCTCTTTTTAATTCTTTTGGCTACATACCTACCTTTTGTACACCTCCTGCTTTTCCTTTAGTGGAAAACTTTTCTGGAGTGGAATAAGATGAACCCCCTGGGGTTGTTTTCAGCCTCTGTTGATGGCAAGGTGTGGAAGGGAGAGGCATAAAGAACCTCCTGTTAAGCTAAATCAATGCCAACCAACACCACCAGTCCCCTCTTGTAGTTGTGGCTTATGCCTAGTGTTTAAATGAATGTAAACATGATGTATATTGAAGTTGGAGATAACACAGTAAATCTCCCCATGTAAGGCAAGTCATCACATCTCTGTTGCTTGGGGTACAGTTTGTGTCTCACTGCAGGGAATGAAAAATTTAAGGTGATGGGATGTAGAAATTTCTCAGTCTAATGATTGAACTATGTCTTGTATTGGAAAATAAAATTGAGTTATCCTGAAAACATTGGATAAGTTTATTTTGTTTTGGGAGGGGGGGTTGTTTTGGTTTGGGGTTGGTTTTTTTGAGAAATAACAGATACCTTTAGTAATGATGTCAGAGAAGATCTGCAATGAACAGGTTGCCAGGCCAAGCCATATGTTTGGCATCCCACCAAAGCAGTGTTGGGTCTAATCCCAGGAAAGGCCTCCAGCTGATGGCAGCAGCAGCAGTGTCAGGCAGCTGGTGTTTAATCCCAAGTGCAAGGCTGGGATTGTGGAAGAGGCAATCTGGAAAGGGTTAATACTCTGTTGAATGCATGGCTTGCAGTTCCATCATTTGGTTTTCAGTTGGTTTTGTTGTTTTTTTTTTCCCCTTGCTTTAGTGGCTTATATAATTAAGATGCTGAAATTGTCTGTGATCTGAAGGATGGCACAGACAAGCACTGTTTGCCTCCTCATTATGCTGAAGTGTTTGTTTGAATTTTAGAATTCACTGACACAATACCATGTACCAGGTAGCTGCTATTTCAGCCTGAGCACATTTTCCTTTATCTTGTCAGCTCCCTTTTGAAGACTGACCTGGGCTTGCCTAGAGATCAGCAATATTTGACCCAGACAACTTGAGAGAATATCAGTTCGGTGTATATATATATTATATTTTATATATATATATATATATAAAAATATATATATTATATATAATAATATATAATATTATATATAATAATATATATTATATTTGGTGTGTATATATATATATATATAAAATTTTTCTTTAGCAGAAAATGCCTGCAAGTGTGCAGTTGTTACTGCACTGCACAGCACTGCTTTGTAAAGCTGCAAAAGAAGCAGCTGGAGAATATTAATATCATAGTATCTTGCTTTCACCTGCCATTTATATTTAATATCTCATACATTATTAAACCACTCTTATCCCTGGCTGTCAACTCTGATGTTAGATGCTGTATTTGTACTGTTTGTATCTAACATGCTTGGATTAGAAGTTTAAGTGAATCTAATAAAAATGTCCCCATTGGTGTAAAATATTTTTTTCATCTGATGCTTTTATTTGTTTCTTTAAAATGTCAGTAAGCTATACACACTATATAGATTGTGTGGGTTTTATATAGAGAGAATTCTATGTAAATAAAACACAAAGTTTAGCTTTGTGTTAATGAAGCTGCTGAGGTTAATTGTGGCAACTTGAAAATGTGTTTGTGTCACTAAAATGCTTCAGAATTATTTTTTTAATTATTATTTCTCTGACATAGTAGTGTAAAGAAGTAAACTATTCTGTGTAAGTAGTCCTTACTTGGTTGAAGGAGGTGAGGGGGAAGATATATTTACCATGTAAAGTTGTACTGATCTTAAGGGTAAATTCCCATTCCACTTGTCCCTCTACAAACATGAATGGCAAAAGTTCATCTTGCATCCCTGTGTGGACCCTGGTAAAGAGGAATTAAACACTGCTACCTTTTAGTGCCCTGTTCCCAAACCAGCTGATCTAAGCAGCATCATTTGGTAGTACAGATGTTTCAGTTCAAGCTGCAGGCAAACAGATCTATTTCTGTCAGATCATGAGGAGTTGATCACTCATGTGGTGGCTGTGGGAAGACAAACAGCAGCTGATCCACTTGAAAAGCTCTGTGCTTCAGGCAGGCATCTCAGGTATCTACATCAGCAGGTGACTTTTTAAAGACCAAATAATAAATTTATGCTGCATCTCATAGGGCCACCACATTTTTGATGCAGTGTTTGGAGCTGTCTCTAGTACGATGCAATGTCCAAAGTTCATAAACTTTACCTTGGTAAAGTTACCTTGGCACTGTTACCCTGGCAACAGCAGAGCAGTTGCACTTCTCTGCTTTGGCATTTATTTTCCCGTGGTGCCCTGATGAGGGTGTGTGAGGTGGAGCAGAGGTGAAGGGCATGTGTGGGGTTTGCCTACAGATGAGGTGTAGAAGCCTTGGGTGGCTGCTCTAAAACCAGCCCCTGCAGGGACTGTGCACTCAGGACACGGGGAGCAGCTCATTGATGTGAGCTCAAAATGTGTGTGAAAAGTGAACGTGTAACAAGTGGGTTCCAACTGTCATAAATTACTTTGCATCATCCTTGTCTTCAGAAAGGATGATTAAGATCATAATACTCCAGCTGTGTTGTTATGTTATTGTTGAAGGGCCATAATTCTCTAGGAAGTGTTTGACTGTGATGTAAACTAAAGAGGCAACATTGAGAGATCTTCAATAGCTAATGGCAGTTCTGTTACTGGAGCAATATGAGAGTGATTTGGTTTTTTTTGTTGGGATCAAACAAAAAAGGCTAGGCTAGAGTCCCTCACATTTTGGACACGTTACTTCCCTCCTACAGTTGTGTCTGTAATGTTCACAGGCTGTGCTGGTGTGAATAATTGTCCAGTGAACATCTCAAAAACAACAGTGTCTGCTTGTAGGCTTAAATTTAAACACATTCTATCCCCTTCACAGTTAAGGATTTTATATTTCCAATTTTTGTAGCTTCATTATTACAACATGATGTCTCCAAAATATCAGCAGTTGTGACAGTTGTTCTCAAAAAGCATCTTAATGTGAGGTGGGAAAACAAGTAGACCTGGCAAGCCAGTGACATTTCTCTGTCTGGGACTGGAACGATGCATCTGGAATTGCTTTTGTGCTGCATTGTGAAGTTGATTGCTAAAATACAAATGCAGTCATTAAATGAAGAAAAATATTAAGGGTAATTGGATTAAAGCAGGGAAATCTGTAGTGTATGACTGTGGGGGGAGGGGGAAAAAAAAGTAATTTTACTGACTGGTCTAAGTTATTTAAATTCTGGATGGCTGTGGTCTTCAGGCATGCAAAGAATGATGCAGATCATTAAGCTGGTAATGATATCATTAATTGTTTCAAAAATAATCTCAGCCTGTATCTATCTGCTACCATCAGAAAGTGTAGCTGGGCATTAGAGTTCATTGAACAGTTCAGCTGTGGGCACCTTTTGAAATGAAACAACTCTGAGAATAGTTGCAGTAAAAAGCTTGGAATGAGTACAAGTTGAGATAGAGAACAGCTGTGTTTTGCTGTGTAGATCTGAGCCTGTTTCACAGAGGAAATAACACTATGCAGAAATAGGCTGCAGTCCTGGAGAGAGCCCCATGCTGTGTTAAGTGTGTGTGTGCACTCCCAGTTGTGAGATGAAAACATCCTAAGGCAGATTATTTTTTTTTTTCATTTTTCCAGTAGTCCTTTTATTCCCTTTCAGTTCAGTGCTATGCATATTACTATCTCATTTTCCTGTTGTCATTTTCTTTACCTGTTTTGCTGATTAAAACCAGCTAAGGGGTTGTTGAGAAGGATGCTCCTCATCAGTGCCAGAGGTTGTTGATGACCTGAAAGCTCCCAGTGTGGGCTAGTTCAGAGAAAATCTTCCCATAGGTTGTCATCAGTTACTGCTGTTGGGAGCTGAAGTTCAGTTACATAGATTTCACTGTAATACTCTTGTATTTTAGTGGTGCTAAAGGAGTAATTGCCACTTTGCCTCATTGCTGGCAACTTTTCATTAGGGAAGTGAGAAAAGTGACCTCTTCATGGCACCACATCTTGCTCTTGCCCTGTGCCTTTCACCTCCCTTCTATTGAGTCTTGATTATCAGCATTTTGAGATAGATATATATATATATTTAACCTAAATGACGTGCCAGCAAAGTTCTGCTTGCTCAAAAATGTCTTTCAGTTTTGTGCTACAAGTTAGTATTTATGGCATTAACAAAGCTCTGTTGTTTGTTTTGTTCTTATCTAGCTGCTTGAACTGGGATTTGATTTCTCATCCTATGGATCAGTGAGTGAGTAACAGATGGCCCTGCCTCGGCTTACAGGTGCTTTACGCTCCTTCTCAAATGTCACTAAACATGAGGATTACAATGAAGAAGTAGCTGACTTAACAGTAAGGAGTTGTTATTTTTCTTTTCTAAAGCATCATTTTAAACTGTAAGATTGTATGTAGTAAGAATTGTTTAATTTCTTCATTTGAATTGCTATTTTAAAAGAGCAGGCAAGCAGGGCTGGGCAGTGTCTGTACAGTTTTCTGTGCAGTGCTTCATGGTGATGTGTGCTGGGCCTTCACAATCATGATGTGCTATGTGGATAGAGTTGCTTGGCTGTATTAGTGCAGACTCCACATCAGATGGGTTTGCATTATCATCTGACCACACTGGACCATCTGTTTTTGTTAGGTGTTTCTCATTGGGGAGCCCTGCAGAGCCTGAGAAGCTGTGGTGCATGTTTTAGGAGCTTGAGCAGCAGCAGCAGGGCTTGTTGGGGGGGTGGACTGTGGACTTGTGAGACAAGAGTCCTCACCTTGGTCCCCGGGGGTGGTGTCTGAAATTTACAGGCTACCCATCTGCCTGCTGCCACACTCAGCCATCTGAAGCAAAATCAATCACCCTATTTATCACAAGCACAGCATAAATCAGAGATAAACACCACAAGAAACCAGCAGCTTTTCACCCAGTGCCCAGAACTGACAGCTTTCAGATAAACAGTGAGAACAAACAAACTATAGCATAACACATTAAAAATTACACTCTCTCTTGTGAGCAAACTAGAATTTGAACTATTTGGACAATCTGTCAGAGCTCTGATTGTGCCATATATTGGGCATCAATAAATCTGTCATAGTTTAGGGTCAGGATGGCCCCTTACACTGATAACAGACTCTCTCTTTTAACACCCATCCCCAAAGGGGAAGAGAAAGGGCATAAGGGAGAGAGACTTAGTGATTAGAAAAGGAAACTAGGACAGCTTTTATAAAAATAATAATAATAAAAAATGGAATATATACAAATATGGACAAAACCAGTACCAAACCCAACCCCTCTGATGGTAATTACGTCCCCATCACTGATGCTGTGGAGTTGGCACCAGGACAGTCCCAGACTGAGCCCTGCAGCTGACATGAGCTGTGTTCAGGAGCTGGAATCTGGTACTGGGCTCAGGAACACACCAATTGGGATCGAAGACAGTATGGACAGAGTCCTCCTTGGTGCTCTGAGGAGGAGGAGAGCACTCCAAGAGAAGAAGAACCACAACAACAACGAAGGAACAAACCTGAGACCCTCCAAATCCCTGAGCTTTATATACTGAATATAATGTCTGTGGGATAGAATCCCTCATTGGTCAGTTTGGGGTCAGCTCTCCTGTCTGCTCCTCCCCACAGGCACAGCTTTTCACTTTCTTCACCTCCAGTGTGGTGCACCAGCTCTCTAGCAGTGGCCTTGGTCTGCATTTCAATCCTTGGTAGTAACATGGGGTGTTAGCACTGCTTGAAGCCATTACTTCATACTAACTGCAATTGGAAAGAGGTGTTTTTTATCTGGTGTTTAATTTTAAAGGACATGCTATATTGTAATTTGAAATGTTTTAAAAAATATTTTGCATTTTCAGACTAAAAGATCAAAACTACACGAACAGTTGCTGAAGTCTGATCTTACGTGGAAGAAAATAATAAAGTTTGTTGATGACAATTTGGACAAGAAAGAGCACCAAACTGTAAATGGTGATTTAAAAACTATTTTACAAGCTGCAAAACAAATAGGTATGTTTTCATTCTCTGGTGGTTTAATTATATACTGTACTGTTGGAGTGGTTTGCTTCCAAGCTGCTTTTTGCCTGCATACTTTGGACACTGGTACAGTTATAGTTCTGCCTTGACCCCAGGCTGAAATATCTTTGAAACTCCAATTAAACTGATAGGTATATGCACAATTTGGTCTTCTGTTTTGTTTTAAAATATGATTCCATTGTTACATATTGTTGCTTTTTTAATATAGTATTGCTGTATAGTGTTTGTTACAGATTGTAATCGATCTGTAGTGAACAAAAGCAACAGCTTCTTTTATAATGACAGTACTCTGAGAAAACAATCTTGTTATCTGCCTTAATTCCACATGATTGGTATGATGAAAAATTGGACTGCTGCATAGGTGGATAAAAATGTAATAAATGTTTTCACTTGAAGTGTTTGGTGTTGAGGAGAGAAATAATAAAATTCACTCATCTGGAATTAAGCTTTTAAAACTGAAATCCATTATGGCAAAGAAAGTGTGAAAAGTTTTGATTGTAAATTTAGGCTTTTTTATGCACAGACTAAAAGTAATTCAGCTTGTGGTTGAATGCATGTGCTTCAGCACATGGCTCAAGCTCTAGCTGTCACATATTTAAGAATTTTTCATTTCAATCTAACTGGTATATTTTCTCCTTTTCTACTAGAAGTCTAAAGACTGAGACAAATATATATCAATATTTCACTTTTGTTTTTTGGCATTATAGGCCAGAGTTTATCACAATGCAAATGTTAACCTGCCTCATTTGTGTTTCTATTTCTCAACAGTTCTTTTGGAAATAACTGGCAAATTGGGAAAGAAACAAATAACACATCTAAACAAAAATCAAAAAAGGCTAGACAAGTTGTTCATGTTCATGTCCATTGGTTGTGCTGTACAGTTGCACAGACATCCTATAAAAACAACAAAAAAGCAACAGGCAAAAAACCACCACCCCCCAACAACAGCAGCACAGGAGAAAGGCAGTATGCTGGCTGGTTTTGCTTAGTATATGCTTGATGACTTCTAAAACATTGTTTAGTAGTGACATTTAGGTTCATCACATGTGTTTTTTCTTACTTTTTTTTCTTGTGTACATTTGTGAATCTTTGTGTAAGACATAAATGCATGTTTTTCTCTAATAATATATATTTTATTTGCATAATATGCTATCTTGTCGATATAAATCTAAATTCATGCATTTATTTGCTTTGGGCAATTTTTCTAACTAACATGCATTTTGTAGTAATTTTGCTGATTTCTGTACGTTTAGCTGGTATGAATATTCAAATTAGGCAGTGAATAAACAGTGAGATGAAGTGGAAATTTGTTACCTTTTAAAGGCTCATAAATATCCTATTATGAGTTTAAGACTTCAGGCAAGTTTTCCCTTTAACTTGGAAAAATAAGAGAAACATTGGTAATCCTTAATATGAATTTCTAGTAAGTAGAAGGATAATGAAGACAGATGCTTTATTATCATATACCTTTTATAATTCAGTACCTTGCAAAAATTGCTGCTTGTTNGATGCTGTGGAGTTGGCACCAGGACAGTCCCAGACTGAGCCCTGCAGCTGACATGAGCTGTGTTCAGGAGCTGGAATCTGGTACTGGGCTCAGGAACACACCAATTGGGATCGAAGACAGTATGGACAGAGTCCTCCTTGGTGCTCTGAGGAGGAGGAGAGCACTCCAAGAGAAGAAGAACCACAACAACAACGAAGGAACAAACCTGAGACCCTCCAAATCCCTGAGCTTTATATACTGAATATAATGTCTGTGGGATAGAATCCCTCATTGGTCAGTTTGGGGTCAGCTCTCCTGTCTGCTCCTCCCCACAGGCACAGCTTTTCACTTTCTTCACCTCCAGTGTGGTGCACCAGCTCTCTAGCAGTGGCCTTGGTCTGCATTTCAATCCTTGGTAGTAACATGGGGTGTTAGCACTGCTTGAAGCCATTACTTCATACTAACTGCAATTGGAAAGAGGTGTTTTTTATCTGGTGTTTAATTTTAAAGGACATGCTATATTGTAATTTGAAATGTTTTAAAAAATATTTTGCATTTTCAGACTAAAAGATCAAAACTACACGAACAGTTGCTGAAGTCTGATCTTACGTGGAAGAAAATAATAAAGTTTGTTGATGACAATTTGGACAAGAAAGAGCACCAAACTGTAAATGGTGATTTAAAAACTATTTTACAAGCTGCAAAACAAATAGGTATGTTTTCATTCTCTGGTGGTTTAATTATATACTGTACTGTTGGAGTGGTTTGCTTCCAAGCTGCTTTTTGCCTGCATACTTTGGACACTGGTACAGTTATAGTTCTGCCTTGACCCCAGGCTGAAATATCTTTGAAACTCCAATTAAACTGATAGGTATATGCACAATTTGGTCTTCTGTTTTGTTTTAAAATATGATTCCATTGTTACATATTGTTGCTTTTTTAATATAGTATTGCTGTATAGTGTTTGTTACAGATTGTAATCGATCTGTAGTGAACAAAAGCAACAGCTTCTTTTATAATGACAGTACTCTGAGAAAACAATCTTGTTATCTGCCTTAATTCCACATGATTGGTATGATGAAAAATTGGACTGCTGCATAGGTGGATAAAAATGTAATAAATGTTTTCACTTGAAGTGTTTGGTGTTGAGGAGAGAAATAATAAAATTCACTCATCTGGAATTAAGCTTTTAAAACTGAAATCCATTATGGCAAAGAAAGTGTGAAAAGTTTTGATTGTAAATTTAGGCTTTTTTATGCACAGACTAAAAGTAATTCAGCTTGTGGTTGAATGCATGTGCTTCAGCACATGGCTCAAGCTCTAGCTGTCACATATTTAAGAATTTTTCATTTCAATCTAACTGGTATATTTTCTCCTTTTCTACTAGAAGTCTAAAGACTGAGACAAATATATATCAATATTTCACTTTTGTTTTTTGGCATTATAGGCCAGAGTTTATCACAATGCAAATGTTAACCTGCCTCATTTGTGTTTCTATTTCTCAACAGTTCTTTTGGAAATAACTGGCAAATTGGGAAAGAAACAAATAACACATCTAAACAAAAATCAAAAAAGGCTAGACAAGTTGTTCATGTTCATGTCCATTGGTTGTGCTGTACAGTTGCACAGACATCCTATAAAAACAACAAAAAAGCAACAGGCAAAAAACCACCACCCCCCAACAACAGCAGCACAGGAGAAAGGCAGTATGCTGGCTGGTTTTGCTTAGTATATGCTTGATGACTTCTAAAACATTGTTTAGTAGTGACATTTAGGTTCATCACATGTGTTTTTTCTTACTTTTTTTTCTTGTGTACATTTGTGAATCTTTGTGTAAGACATAAATGCATGTTTTTCTCTAATAATATATATTTTATTTGCATAATATGCTATCTTGTCGATATAAATCTAAATTCATGCATTTATTTGCTTTGGGCAATTTTTCTAACTAACATGCATTTTGTAGTAATTTTGCTGATTTCTGTACGTTTAGCTGGTATGAATATTCAAATTAGGCAGTGAATAAACAGTGAGATGAAGTGGAAATTTGTTACCTTTTAAAGGCTCATAAATATCCTATTATGAGTTTAAGACTTCAGGCAAGTTTTCCCTTTAACTTGGAAAAATAAGAGAAACATTGGTAATCCTTAATATGAATTTCTAGTAAGTAGAAGGATAATGAAGACAGATGCTTTATTATCATATACCTTTTATAATTCAGTACCTTGCAAAAATTGCTGCTTGTTGTTATGTTCTTTGTTCCATATCTCTGTTGATGAGGCTTGCAGCACGAAATCGAATACAGTTATGTTATAGGTAATAAAAGAGAATGAGTGTGAAGTGTATAAAGTTCCATTTGTTTCTGTTTTGTTAACAGTTGGAGCTGAAAATGGGCAGGAAGCAATTGAAAGTGGAGCTGCTTTTCTCTTTAAGACATTTCACAGGAAAGAATGTGTTGGCCATGATGAGACAAAGGCCATCAAGCAGATGTTTGGGCCGTTTCCATCATCATCTGCTACTGCAGCTTGTACTGCCACGTGTAGGATTGCCTCTCACTTCACTGAGGAACAGCTTACAGCCCTCATACAGATGGCTGAAGAGCAAACCAGTGCTAACAGTGTCTTCTTTGGTAAAAATATCCTGTTTTCATTTGACATGCATGACTTGGATCACTCTGACGAGCTGCCCGTGAACGGCGAGGCCGAGGCACAGAAAATGATAAGCTTAGATTACAACAAATTTCTGAATAACCAGCTGAATCACTTGCAGAATTACTGCCATGAGAAATCTGACCTCAAATCTGTAGAAAAAGTAGATGATTCTTTTTTGTGGTGTGAAGTTGGGAAGTATCTGAATGAATCTGCAGGGGGTACCCCTGGAGGGCCAACAACTACTTACCTCTGTGTTACTTTGTACGAGATGCTTGCTTCTACCAAAAGTGATGATGAACTTCAAAATGAGGTACAGTAGCATATTAAGCACACTGTATTTGAATATTGCAGAAGTACAATGATTTCATTTTGGATTGTACCAAATGTTGTTGTCTTTGCTGTATGTTTTCCTTTGTTCTGTTTGTTTGTCTTGAGAAAAAATACATGGCAGTATCTTAATTTTCCAGGCAGAAGGTGACTGCAGCATGAAATTTATGTCAATAGTCTCCTTTCTCCCATAATAGACAGGGTATTATTTTAGGGAGAGGGGGAAAGCATTATTTGTTTGGCTTTTCCATACTTTCTTTTTAAGGGATAGCCTATTTAAGTTAACATATAAAGGTGTGTGAACTTGCAAAGCCAAAATGAATTTAACTGTCTTGGGCAGGTTCCATCTCCAGTTCCAGACCCTTCCTGTTACTGGAAGGGAAGTTGGAAAACTGTGCAGGGGGTGCTACATTAAAACTTTGTCATATCACTTCTATTTCTTTGAATAAGGAAAGGGGATGGTTTTATTAAAAGAAGGGTAGAGAAAGGTTGAGGGAGAGAACAGTTGCTGAAGGATAAGCATAGTGGTAGAAAGAGGGAAAAAACATGATAAAAGGTTGGTGAAGAGACTTTCAAGGTGTTTGCAGGAGAGATGATTGGATTAATCTAATAATTCTTTTTAAATGGGGTTAGTAAAGAGTTTCTGCAGTTTGCTATTTTTTTCTTCCTGTGCACTTTTCTGTTATGTTTATTTTATTGTAACTTGCCCTGCTTTCCTCCACTGAAAACATCCATGCACATTCACTTTTCAGAAATACAGCTGATGATGGGAATAGACAATCCTGTGATAGTATTTCATACTCATTGCCATGCAGTTGATGACTTTTCTTCTTCTTAACAAAAGCATTAAGTGATATAGAAGAGGACCTGAATATTTCATGTTCAATTTAGTTACCTATTGATGTCTACTATCTTCTAAGTTTTCTAACATCTAGTTTTAGAGGTTCTTTCCTGCAGGATTTAATGCAGTCTATCTTGTGCAGGTATCTCTTGCCTCCCTTATTTGGCTTTTCTTTTTCTGTATCACTCTCTGTTCCAAAGATAAATCACAGAATCACAGAATCACAGAAATTAGGGGCTGGAAGGGACCTAGAAGATCATCTAGTCCAACCCCCCTGCCTGAGCAGGATCACTTAGACCAAGTCTCTCAGGAACAGATCCAGGCGGGTCTTAAGTGTCTCCAGAGATGGAGACTCCANTCTCTAATAATATATATTTTATTTGCATAATATGCTATCTTGTCGATATAAATCTAAATTCATGCATTTATTTGCTTTGGGCAATTTTTCTAACTAACATGCATTTTGTAGTAATTTTGCTGATTTCTGTACGTTTAGCTGGTATGAATATTCAAATTAGGCAGTGAATAAACAGTGAGATGAAGTGGAAATTTGTTACCTTTTAAAGGCTCATAAATATCCTATTATGAGTTTAAGACTTCAGGCAAGTTTTCCCTTTAACTTGGAAAAATAAGAGAAACATTGGTAATCCTTAATATGAATTTCTAGTAAGTAGAAGGATAATGAAGACAGATGCTTTATTATCATATACCTTTTATAATTCAGTACCTTGCAAAAATTGCTGCTTGTTGTTATGTTCTTTGTTCCATATCTCTGTTGATGAGGCTTGCAGCACGAAATCGAATACAGTTATGTTATAGGTAATAAAAGAGAATGAGTGTGAAGTGTATAAAGTTCCATTTGTTTCTGTTTTGTTAACAGTTGGAGCTGAAAATGGGCAGGAAGCAATTGAAAGTGGAGCTGCTTTTCTCTTTAAGACATTTCACAGGAAAGAATGTGTTGGCCATGATGAGACAAAGGCCATCAAGCAGATGTTTGGGCCGTTTCCATCATCATCTGCTACTGCAGCTTGTACTGCCACGTGTAGGATTGCCTCTCACTTCACTGAGGAACAGCTTACAGCCCTCATACAGATGGCTGAAGAGCAAACCAGTGCTAACAGTGTCTTCTTTGGTAAAAATATCCTGTTTTCATTTGACATGCATGACTTGGATCACTCTGACGAGCTGCCCGTGAACGGCGAGGCCGAGGCACAGAAAATGATAAGCTTAGATTACAACAAATTTCTGAATAACCAGCTGAATCACTTGCAGAATTACTGCCATGAGAAATCTGACCTCAAATCTGTAGAAAAAGTAGATGATTCTTTTTTGTGGTGTGAAGTTGGGAAGTATCTGAATGAATCTGCAGGCCCTGGAGGGCCAACAACAGAAGACCTCTGTGTTACTTTGTACGAGATGCTTGCTTCTACCAAAAGTGATGATGAACTTCAAAATGAGGTACAGTAGCATAGTAAGCACACTGTATTTGAATATTGCAGAAGTACAATGATTTCATTTTGGATTGTACCAAATGTTGTTGTCTTTGCTGTATGTTTTCCTTTGTTCTGTTTGTTTGTCTTGAGAAAAAATACATGGCAGTATCTTAATTTTCCAGGCAGAAGGTGACTGCAGCATGAAATTTATGTCAATAGTCTCCTTTCTCCCATAATAGACAGGGTATTATTTTAGGGAGAGGGGGAAAGCATTATTTGTTTGGCTTTTCCATACTTTCTTTTTAAGGGATAGCCTATTTAAGTTAACATATAAAGGTGTGTGAACTTGCAAAGCCAAAATGAATTTAACTGTCTTGGAAAATTAAGANTGAAAACATCCATGCACATTCACTTTTCAGAAATACAGCTGATGATGGGAATAGACAATCCTGTGATAGTATTTCATACTCATTGCCATGCAGTTGATGACTTTTCTTCTTCTTAACAAAAGCATTAGGTGATATAGAAGAGGACCTGAATATTTCATGTTCAATTTAGTTACCTATTGATGTCTACTGCATAATGATCCAGTTGCTGAAGTCATATTCTAATTTTGTTTAGTAGTCAGTGGCTGTATTTTGGTTGTCTTTTGAGCTATTTTCTGTATATAAATATTTTATTTTAAATATATTTGAAAGGTGACATTTTCATGCATGTCTGCAAACAGTTTCATATTTT